>KK112382.1:2961-21035 GCA_000611955.2 Stegodyphus mimosarum
GGGGGGGGTTAATTAGTAAATAAGTCGCTGCGGACACATAACAGTGAGAAAACAGAGGGTGAAAATTTCTTTAGAGGAAAATAAGTGTAAATGTAAATTATACAAAGGCACAGTGGCGCCGAGGGTGAGGCAAGTAAGGTAAGTAAAAAATAATAATATATAAAAAAAAACAAGAAAAGTAACAAATTAAGATATCCACATGCCAGCATTTAAAAAAAAAGTAGGTTTCGCAATTTTGAAGCTTGCTTCAGGTGTTGATATCTCTCGGAGCTGTTGTGCACAAAGAAAACAATGTTAGCAAATGCAGGTTTTTAAAAAAAGTATTCCAACATCGAGAATTTCTTTTAAAAAAAAAGTTTTAACTTAATGAAGTATGAAAACGCTAAAGTCACGTAAAAATAGTAATGAAAACAACATTCGAAAATTAACAATGCATAAAATAAATTTTGAATCATTCACTAGCAATGAGGTTACAGATCAAATAAAAACCAATAAAAAAAGAAGAATATAGACACGAATACAACAATTAAAATAGCATTAATGAATTAAATCCACTTTTGAATTCATTTTGAAAAACAAATGAAAATCATATTTTTATGGCCAAAGGTTTTAAGGTTTTTTAAATAGGCATTTAAAAAATATTTCTGCTGAAGATAAAAAAAATCACAATTTCTCATAATCCCATTATTACCTACATGTAAAAATCTGAAGAATTTTTCATGGCTGATATCCATTTATTGAACAAGGCATCATAATATTTTTAAATTAAGAAACGCATTTTAAATTTTAAATCACTATTGTCTTTACTTGTCCGTAATTGTCTTTGAAATGAAAGTTTTGCTTGTTTACTCGAAATGTAACAGAAGTTGAGTAAACAATTGACTATGTTTGTTTACTTGAAATGTAACAGAAAATTACTTAATACTGCATCAAAGTATACAGTACTGTCCTAGATTTCGGGAAAATACGTTCCTGGAAACAATAGTTACGATAAACGAAAATAAATAACATCAGGTATTTAATTATTTAAGCACAAATAAGATAAAGTTATGCCATTTTTTTCTTCTCCCTGCCTCATTTTTCATTATTCAGTTTGAACTGAAATTTCATATCATTATTTGGAAAAAAAAGAGGGGAGATGTAATTTCCAGTAATGAAGTGACACTAAGAAGTTATACATAAATGAAAATTGATTACTTTCTTTTCCTTCCATTTATGCAATAAAAACAAAAGCTAGATGTCTGAATTAATGCTCTTTGAACTTTCAGATATCGTATAGATTCTAGAAACACAGGCATTACGTTTACATAATATTTTGTTTAGTTATTGAAAAATCAAGCATATTTCGAAACCTTCATTATTTTCACTTAAAATATTAAGCATATTTGACATTTAAGATGAAATTATTAATCATTTTTTGTGAATAACTAAATTTATTTATTTGCTCCATATTTATCATGATAAATTTTTAATTTATGATTCTGATAACCGATTAAAAAAAGTTTTAATTATATAATGTACAGTACCAGTCAAATTATATCAGTAATTTGTCACATAAGTGACAACGACTTGTTATTCGAAGCCAAATAAAGTATAGAATTTAAAGATATCATACGATAGAAAAAAATTACTTTTTATATAAAACACTGTTTTGTATCTGTTTTAAACACAAACAGATTTTAAACACAAAAACAGATACAAAAAAGGCGCTGGTTCACCACCACTCTGCGTTGAGAAGCCAAATTCCGGAAATAGAAAACAGGATGATTGTCAAACGTAGCAGAAAGACAGCTTGTAAACAGAGCTTAAAAATATTCGATCAGAACAATGATACTATAACGCAATTCGTTATCAAATGAATCCGTTATCTTTCTCAATTTACAAATAAAACTTACCCCCAAAAATTAATCAAACTCCAGACGCATAAAGAAAAAAATATCAATGTTGTCTTTTCTACCACGTGAGAGGCAGGCGACCCAACGCGCAAAGTTCACATGCACTCAACCTGAAGTTGGGTAACGAACTAAGAAGGGTGAGTTTTGTTTCGTCGGCGAGGTCAGCTTGGCGTACATTTGCAATCGTTCGTTAGGGTTATCGAAAAGAGGCGGCTTTTGTGTTTCTTGCTCCATATTTTGGCGATTTTCGCTCTTTAAACCATTACGCTAAGCTTAGAAAAACTTTCACTTAACGATAAATGTTATACATCTGGCCGTCTACTGGATTTTAATCGAGTTTAAGGTTATACAAACACTTTAAATTAATGTTTTTCAGAGTCTGTAACATGTGTTTACTTTATAAGCATTGTATGCAGACAAATTAAGAAACATATTGTTCGCTGACACGGGGCTTAATTTCTAAAATTAGACGTGCCGGAGCCCTGCAGATGGCAGTTAGAAAAAAAGAATAAAAATAAATAAATAAACTAATAAAATAATAAATTAATTAATTAATAATTAAGATAAAAATGATAATTAATAAAATAATTAAATAAGTAAAATCAAAATTCATTAAAATATGAAAGAATAAATAAAAATTTAATAAATTTAATTATCAACAACTAGCTAAATAATAATTAATAAATCCTCTTATTTGCGGTTCCGGCTAGAATTTGAATTTCCCTTAAAGACTAAGAAATAGCAGAACCGGCCTCTGGCTAAATTTAAACCTTCAATACACAGTAAAATGTACTTTTTTAAGAGATAGTAGCAGCAAAGCACACCAATTATAGAAGGTAAAAATGTTGAAGCATCATTAATCAAAATTGATTGATTGATGATGTTCAAGTGATGATTATTGTTTGATTCAAGCAAACAGACTGGCTGCATGATTGATTTGTGTGGTCTTCCCCACTTGTAAAGTTAATAGAAGCCAATTTTGCTTAGAAAGTCTTTAACAAAGGCATTTATTCCTTCCCATAAGCAGATAGCCCCAGTGTCCTTTGCCATATTCAAATAGCCAACTGCATTAGTTCAATCTCTCTTATTAGGAGGATGGTTAAATTTCACGTCAGTAGAAGCTCACATGTTAGAACTCATGAAAACTGAAGAGCCGTAGATAACATTATTTAATAAGAGAATGCTAGAAACATTATCAGAGTAGTATATGGAGGAAATTTTAATGGAAAATATGTAGATATGGAAAAAAAAATAGTCCAATACTTTCTGAGAGCGACTCCCTGCCAGTATAGTTTTACCTGTCAAATAAAATATGAAGGTTAACTGAAAAAGAAAAGGAAAGCTTTCTACAAGTTGTTACATCGTTCGAAAATATCAGTTTTTCAGGGAAAAGGCACTAGCGTTGGACGTGTTCGACGAGGGTGATCACTTCTAGCATTTTCGAGAAATAAAAATTTACCAGCTCTCACAAATTCGCTTCATCTCCTACAAAAAAAGCCTTTGACATGTGGGTGGGAGCAATTTTTTACCTCCCTTTAGAGTCTCGAGAGTCTGTTAAACAGTTTGTTTGCTAGGAAAGGAGAAGTATACATTCAGACTTAAAGGATGAAGAAAGCATAATAGCAGAAAAAAAAAAAAAAAAACTTTCAAATTTTGCATTACGCCCAAATGGGCGTTTTTTTAACGTTTTGTGTGTTACCTTTATTTATTAAACATCATGTTCTTCGAACTTAAACCACAATATTCAATTCAACAGCAATATCGCAAAATATTTTAACATAAGCATATCTTTAGAATTTCCGATATACAGTCTCGCGCTCTGGAGATAAAGAGGCTTTGTCCCTGAAGGACTATTGTTTTCGTTTTGCAATTTTGCGTCTTGCGCTCCGAGTACAGGTTTCACTTTTCAAATTTTTGCCACTAAATATTAGCATCCTGTATTATATTCAAAGAAATTAAATAATGAAGAATCTGCATAAATGTATGTTTCTCGCATCGTGATAAAACGACGGTACCTAGAGCCATCCAATTTTGAATGACGTAATCCTACTGCGAATATGGGCATCAGGAAGCTCAAATTTGAAATTTGAAATCTGTTTTATTATCGATTCATATTTTTAAAACTTTAAGGAATTTTTGGTTAACAAACTCAAAGATTTCAAAGCCAGCAATGGCAAAGTTGTATAGAAAAAATATTTTTATCTCTAAATCTTTATCTTTTATCTATCTTTATCTATATTTCTAAGACTTCTCTTATTCACTGTTCTTATTTCTATCTATCTATGCTACACTGGCTTCACACCGCCAATGGCCGAGTGGTTAAATATTTTCGAATACTGGTAATTCAACCTGGGTTTGATTCAAGCAAATAGACTGGCTGCATGATCGATTTTCGTGGTCTTCCCCACTTGTAAAGTGACTAGAAGCTAATTTTGCTTAGAAAGTCTTTAACGAAGGCATTTATTCCTTCCCCTAAGCAGATAGCCCCAGTGTCCTTTACCATATTCAAATAGCCAACTGCATTAGTTCAATCTCTCTTGTTAGAGGGATGGTCAAATTCCACGTCAGTAGAAGCCCACATGTTAGAATTCACGAAAACTGAAGAGCGTAGATAACATTATTTACAAAGAGCTGCAAGTTGATATTTTATCACCTTTAAGAATAGTAAAACCGTTTTTCAATCGAAAGAAATTTTTCAAGTTATTTAGCAACGATATTGCATTTTATAATTAATATGGTTATTTTGTATAATTCTTGTTTCTCTTGCTTTATATAAAAGGGGAAAACAGATTTTTATTTGCTGAAAAACAGATTTATTATTTCTTTATTATTTAGTCCTAAATCTTATCTAAAAATTGAATTCTTTTCTCTCAGAAATGTAAAAAATGATTTTGACAAGGACGAAATGATGAATCATATATTTGAGTGAGGCTGCAGTGTTCGAATATTGCCATTTCCTACCCTGTACTTGGATACCCTCATGAGATATTAGTATATTACTTCACTCCCTTATTTTCCCGAATCTTTGATTTCCTTTACTAATATTTAAATTTAGCTCTATATGGCGTACTAAAAAATCTTTGAGATACCATTTAATACTGGAAAGTGAAAATAACACATCTGTTGATTATTTTGTTTTTAAGTTTTATTTTTTAACCCAGAGGGACAATTTACCCAGAAGGGCTATTAATTTCTTTCAGGCATTTTGCATTGGTTCAGTATAAACGGAGTTTCACTTTTCAAATTGTTGCCACCAAATATTAAACCCCTGTATTATATTTAAGGAAATTAAGTAATGAAGGAATTTGCCTGAATGTACGTATGTTTCTCTAGCTGTGAAAAAAACAAGGAGACCTAAAGCCATCAAATTTTGAATAACGTAGTCCTCCACTTGAATATGTTCCTCTGTAAGCCCAAATTTGGAAATTGGAGCCTTCGTCTGGCTTTTAAATGTACCGTAAAAATGCTTAAAGGGAACACTAATCATTAAATTTAAAAACTGCACAAAATTTTACTCTGCAGAACAATTTATCAAAAACAAATATCAATAAAAATGTATTACTTATAAAAAAATTGCAATGGAATAGCAATATCCCTTAATACAAATATTAATTATGTTAATAAATAAATAAATTAACCAACTTCCCGTTGCCTTCTGTTGACAAACGTCCAATATCCAAGAGACGCATTAAATTTAAAAACTGCACAGAATTACCGTCCTCATTTTTCTGAATGGCAACAATGCTGATATCAGCAAGAACGGCAACAGTGATATGTTGCTGATATAATGAAGAGAATTATCGATTTGACGCAATTTCATAAAAAAAACATAAAATAAAAAAATCTCTTGATCTTGTCTTCATGCACCCTATGTACCAAATTTCGTAGTCCTGGGTCTATTAGCTTGCGCGCAAGACTCTCCCTTTTATATATATACAAGATTTCTTAGAAATAACCCATTTTTCCATGATTATAGAAAGCGATTATTCTAATTAAATATCCGAATTATCGTTTGTTTCCACTAAAACGCTACCGAATAGCTTTAAGTCAGTAGTTCCCCAACGGTCGGATAAAGCACTCTCAGGTAAATGACCACCTCTCAAGGGAAAATTAACGAAATGAACACATAATCGAATGTCAAGAAGTCTGGGGAAATTTGTCCCTTTCTGTTACCAAAAAAAATTATTCACTACTGTTGGAAAGTTATAATTTGGTACTTACGTAAAAACCTGTCGATCATTTTTTTCTATGAAAGAAAAGACGCCAATCTACGCGATTTTTCGCCAAAAATGAAAACGTCTTCTTCAAACACGCTGGGTTTGGTGTAACCTTGATTACACGTGTTAGTTATTATTCTTGAGTAAAGACTCCTTTTTTCCCTCTATGACGCTTTCTCGGAAAAAATGAATTGTCAAAATTTGGCACCTGCCTTCTGCAGGAGAGCATGCTGTTGAATATTTCCAAAGTTATGGAATCTTACCAGCTTCAAAAAAATGTGTTAATGGCCACGATATGGCGCTTTATTTAAAAACTGAGAAGCAACGGCGTTGCAACTTTAAGGCCTGTACCTATAATTTTCCCTCTAAAGACCCCTACTATGTAGTTATGTTTTTATTTGATTGGGGTTTGTACTCGCCATATTTTTAAAATACTGGAAATAAATGTAATAATTTATTTTTCTCCAAATCCATACAATAACAGATTACATTCATATGCTCGACAATGCAGTGGATCGACGCGTAGGGCCTATGCAACAAAGTATCAACCCAACTTCAGCTCCCGACTTACGATTGACATGATAGAAAAGCAATGTCGATAATAATGTATAAAAGAATACATTTATTTTCTGCAGAGTCGACATTGGTAATACGATAGACATGGACAGGGAGACCAAAAGGTCAGTCAGTAGGTGGGTCTCCACTTGCTAGAGGCAATGTCAATCACAAGGCCAGAGAGGCTTGCGTGGCACAGCAAAGTTCAATACGCATAGTTCAAAACTGCAAAACAAGCGTTTTCACTGCTGATCGCGCACATGTATTCTCTTTTTATGCCAGCATCCACTTAATTAACTCGTATTAGTAACTCCACTCGTATTAACAAAATTTCATGCAAATTTTTATTCAAAATTTTACATAGGTAAAATTACATACCGGTTACATTGTGACCAATTTTGAATAAACATCGTGATAAACTAATACATTTCATATAATTTTTGCAAGTATGGCTTAATTTTGAGTATAATAATAATATATAAAATTTAAGCATCTACAGTTAATATCAAATCGACTTTTATGGAACTTTAATTCATTTCCCCCTGGTCAGTTCTGAATTGGAGTTTCAGTAAAAGAAGATTAATTTTTATATTTTTATAAATTTTGTATATTTTTCCTTTTCGCATTTTTATTTTTCTAATTTATTCTACAATTGAATTCTTATTTTAATTTTTATATGTTTAGGTATTATGTTAAGCTTCTTATACACGGTTGAAATTATTAATATTGCTGAGAAAGTGCCGTGCTTTGATTCCAATCTGATGTTAAATTTAGATGCTTTAAGTTTATTTTTCTTCAATCTTGCAGCTATAGCGCAGGACGAGTTTAAAATTTTGTTTTTTATTTTTAGCCTATTTTATGAGTATAATTGTATATATACTTTAAAATTATAAAAAGAAAACTCTCTATATTACATCTCCAAGCAACGGAAATTCAATTTAAAAACATCATTGAAAAGGTATTTTTCAGAATTAAAAAAAATTTATAGAATTTTCAGTCCTCCTTGCTTTAAACACAGTTAAGGGAAAACTAAATCGTAAAAATGCCAAAATCAAAAGTAAGCTTTTTAAGTATTGAAAAACCAGTTACTGTTATTGATAGCAGATTAATCGACTTATCAAGATCATCAGATTATCGACTTATAAACCAATCTACCATCAATTAACAGTAATTAAAATAAGAGAGAGTGTTTCATCTTACTTACAAGTAAGCATCAAATTATTTGCTAGATTCAAATCATTAATTGATACTCAATCAAAATAAAGATATTAGTCACTAAAGCAAAAGAATCCTGTTAAAACACAAATAATCTTTAAGATTAAAATTTTTCACTAAGAACACAATTAATCTAAACGAGATGCTTACTTTAGAACAGTGCTCCGCAACCTTTTCTCACCTGCGACGCACAAAAAATCTTTCTGGAATTTCGTGGCACACCAAAAGCTAATGTATATATGTATTGATTTATACACAAAATTTACAATAAATTTTTGTTTTTAATTTGAAAAATATACAATTATAAAACCATAACATATTTATTTATATGCAATCATAATAATTATCATAATAATCGAAAAAATTTTTAAAAAAATTCTTCAGTTTGATTGGTTTATTTCAAATTAAAAAAAACAGTTTTAGAGCTATTATTTTTAATTAAAATGGTCTGAAACCAATATATATAGTTTAAATTTATGTTTAAAAAAAGTTACATATTTTTGAGTTCCGAGTTATCAAGGAAGTGCCGAAAAAATTCAAATGCTGACACACTTACAATCACACACACAACCACACAACAGTGAAATATATAAAAACATTTAAAATAGACATTATTAAGGAAAAAAAATGTCATTGTGTATTAAATACATGATAAAAAAATTGCAAAATGTCAAATACATGTATTTGATTGCGGCACACCTATATCCTACTCATGGCACACCAGTGTGCCGCGGCACACCGGTTGCGGAGCACTGCTTTAGAAAACATATCCCCTACACTCTCTTTTCATTTCATGTAATATGGAGAGTTTTCTTTTTATAATTTATAGTGAGTTATTGCTTTATTACTTTGCAGCTTTAGCGCAAGTCTTAAGCTTATTAATTTACTTTTAATTACTTTCATTATGAATATAATTGTATATATATATATATATATATTAATAATAAAATTCCATAGTCAAAAATACACTTAAAACCCTAACTTAAATTTCGTTTTTTATTTTTATTTTTTCCCCAGTCACAATTCTAAATGCATGTTCTTTTCATTTTAATGACGACTATCTCTTAAATCCACAGCCACGTAGTCAAGTTGATTTTCCCGCATTTTCTACACGTACAGTTATTGAATGTTCTGGAAATATTTAAAGTGAACTGGATTTTTGACGAGGTTGACGTCATTTCTTGGAAGCTCCGCCTTTCCAGAGGTTTATAAAAGGACTCGCAAAGGAATATCGGGGGTCTTTTCATTAATGTAACGATGGAGTAAACTTCAATACAAAAAGTTATTAGTTGTTCTTTTTTATTTACTCCGGGGATCTGATTTTTGTAACTGCTGTTTTTCATGAAAATTAATAAATGGATCCTGTTTTTTCTTTAAACTTATCGTCTGATACTTTGAGCTACGACTACATTTGATACATCCCATATATGTCATAAATAAATGCATAAAGAACCGATGAAAGCTTGATGAAATTTATTTTCCCTCCCCCCCCCCAAAAAAAAGAAAAACTTTTCATAAAAGTAGTCATACAACTCTTCTCAGCATGACAGAGCACAATCAGGAATTATCACTTCAAACTGCTGAACACGTGAAGCACAAGACAATGCTAAGAATCTCAAAAGCGTAAGCTCGCACAGTCATAGATTTCCTCCTTTATTCAGACGTTTCAATAGTCCGATGTTATACAGACTCTCCTCGGCAGTGGAGCATCTAGGGTGGAGTCAGGGGGAAGAACTATCCCTGGGCGCAGCATACAGGAGGCACCAAACTGATGTTACGAAATTTTAGAATGAAATGTTTTCCATTTTTGACACACAGAAAGAAGCTCAAAATCTTCAGCTGTCCCAGGCCTCTGCCCCCGGTCTGCCGAGAAATTTCCAGTACCTTCGATTTCTGGAAACTGCTGGAACATATACACAGTAGGGTGGAACGAAAAAACATTTTTCTTTTTAATTCATACTGCTTGAGCCATTATATGGTTCCAAATGGGCTAGAACAAATTGGGTTCAAATTTCAGCTCAAAATATTGATATCTTGAGGTTCTACACATCAAGTAAATGTTTGTACTGACTTTTTTTAACGGTTTTATGCTTTTTTCATGAGTTTGATTTGTCAAAAACGCCATTATTGGCGCGAGAAATTGCTTCCCACAGCAAAATATCAAATTTAATGCCAAAATATATTAAAGGGCAGAACGGTTCTAATCCTGATTATTGAAGATCGCTTGGGGTAAGCGATCACGTGCCTTCCATGATCTTTCAACGACTTTTTACTGTTAATTAGTCGGTTATTCTGGTGTGCTTAGTGATTGTTTATGTTGGACTAAAATGTCGTCAACTAGAGGTGTATCTTTTTATAATGTTTTTGAAACTCCAGAGCAACTTAAAAGAGACAGTTTTACCCATGTATGCTGATGTAATAGAGCATTTCCTTTGGCTCAGAAATGAATTATTTTGGAAAAGGAACAAGAAAGACCCGTCAATTACAGACATTACGGAAACTGTTTTCTGTGACATTTCAAGAATTTTTCAGAAAAGCTCCATACCTTAGTTAAGGACTACAGCTGAGGAAGAGTATATTGTTCTCTTGCTAGAAGCTGGTTCTATTCATAAAGAACATGTAACTCCGGATTCTGGGTCCAGTGCAGATATTACACAAAACATAACTAGCATTGTTGCACAGAAAAGAATTGAACTTTCCAAACTGGTTGCTGTTGGATGTCATGGAACGAGCGTCAACACTGGGAAGAAATATTGCGTAGTTAGATGTCTTGAGATCTTTGTTAGTCGTAAACTGCATTTTGCACACCAATGAACTGTCTCTTCGTCATCTTTTCCAGAACATTGAGGAAAATATTTATGGGACACAACAGTTTTCTGTAACAATAAGAAAATCGCTGAAAACATGTAAAACCCTTCCAGTGACAGGTTATGTCCCTATTCCAGTTGATCTGTCCGAAATGAAAAAAAGATCGCAGTACTGACCAAAAATACCTCCTTGATATTTAAGGCAGTATCCTCGGGGGAGTGCCCTTCAGACTTAGGAAACAGGATTCCTAGGAAAACGGCCCACTACAGCCAACAGAATTCTTCGCTTTTATCTATCAACCACCGAACCAACAGACGACTTGAAATTACTAGTCGAATATGTTATAAAGTTTATGTGCCATCTTCGTTTGAAATAAAGCAAATCCCGAGAACAACACATGGAGCACGAAAAGTATGTTCTCGGAATGATGGATAAAAGATAATTCCTGCAAGAAAATTTTATGGCAATTGTTTACAAAGTTATTCAGAGGAACTGTTATCTTGCTCACTCTGAAAATATCCTTTTCGCGATGCTGGAAGCTGAACGAGCACATATGCGTGAACATGGCCTGAGAAGAATACTGAAAGAAAAAAAATACTGACTGGAAGGGGGAAAATACGACAATTTGTGCTTCCCAAATTGAATTTCAAAGAAGAGGAGTATTTTGAGACGATTCGCTGGGACAATCCCTTGAAACCAGCTACCTTGAACCTCAGTGACGAAGACATAACATTGATTACAGGCGGTTCTCAGTTTGAAATAGGAAAGCTCCCTTACCATTCTCAAGCAGTAGAGAGGCATGTGAGACTAGTAACAGAAGCGCCATTAGCATCATTTGGGGCAGGGGTAAATTCATACGCAGTCGAATCAAGTCTCGGAACGAACTTACGAAGTTCGACACTAGATGAATTTCTTCGGTTCTCTTGTGGAACCTGAAGTTATTAAGTTGAAACTTTTTTAATGGCATTTTTTTACCAATTACAACCATATATTGGATCAAAAAACAAAACTGTTGTTAAAAAAAATTAAAAATACTGTCTAAAATAGTTTGATGTTTTCATTAATTTTTTATTTACCTCATGTGGAACCTGAAAATCATGAGCGATTGAGCTGGAATTTTATACTGTGTTTTTTCATCGAATGGAACCATTTGTTGGCTCAGGAAGAATTTTTTTTTTTTTTTTTTTTTTAAAATACACATTTGAAGTTATATAGGGCCGGATACAGTTACACAGGGATCGGACCAAAATGTCGTCAAAAGTTTGGTAGCTTGGCGACGTTTAGCAATTTCTCGCCAAATTTGGTGACCAAAATTAGTTCTTAAAATTATTTCCATCTTGGCACTTTGGCGAGATAGCCAAAATGTAAATGGACTTAATCCTGTAAACCTATTTTTCCGGCACATTCTCATGCCTTTCATGTTACATTACTCAAGAGCAGGCCCTGCGCCAGAACGTATGCAATAGGTACGGCAGAATTTAAGGGCGGCGAAATTTTTAGAATTTTAGAAAGAACTGGGCGGCATAATTTTGAAGTTGCAGAGTTTGCACCGGGTGGCAAAAAGTCTCCAGCCGGATCTGCTCAAGAGCTGCTATAATTTACATATGATTTCGCTAAAGGTATACAAAATACACGTACACAAAATGCGTAACAATAGCTTTAACTTATAAGTTTTAAATAAGCATTAAGTAAATGTACATTAGGTATCGCTGAGCTTTTCTAACTGTTGTTCTGCGTTCAGACGATGGTATAAAGGGTATAAGTGCTTTATGTCGAGCTGCGTTGGCAGGCAACCAGTCTGTGCCACGTCACAAAATATGGTTTACGGCTACTTCGAACTTTATGGGATAAGCGTCCACCAATCAGAGCGAACGCGTGAAACCTAAATGAGAAAATAGAGCGGGAAAGCTGTAGTCGCATCCACGCATGCTCAAATTTAGCTTCTCTAAGTGGGTGCGGCTTAGACCCTGTGTCCCAAGTGTGAAGGGAATTTTATTCCTTTATTCCTTTTCCGCATTCTACTCGTGACTATGCCTCTGTGACATTTACGTCGCTGTCTGAACACAGCCTTAAGCTCCGTCTTTATTCTAATAAAGAATATCATGCGTCCGAGGGTCTCCCACTCCTCTTCCCATACCACTAACCTCTCGAGAGTACTTTCGGATACTGAGAGACGTTTCTGGTCGCTGCATATTTTGAGTATCCCCTTAACATACAGAAGCTATGCCTTGTCCGAGATTCGAATCCGACCCCATTGGATGCTGTCTGGCTTATACGGCTCATAAAAATGACACAGGTATATCGTCGACAAGGCTTAGGATCGACTTACAATTAACAACAGTGCATAATCAAGAAAAAACTAGCTTAATTAAATTATAATCTTTTTAGATAACTACATTGGATCGACGCTGGCATAAGACTGAAACCAGTTCTGAACTGCTCTGCCGGGACCAGTGCTAGAGATCCTGCATGTAGTATCAGTTCTATGTTACATTATCTGGAAGTCTGAGTACTAGTGAAACTAGTAACTGAATAGGCGTAATTCACGATCAGATTAAAAGGCCATACTTGTTTCATTATTAGTCGCACCGTAAAGTGATGATAACGCTGGTGACGTCTATGGTTGTAAAATCTTTGCTGAATCTACGGAAAGTGGAATAATCCTCAACTTAGTCAG
The DNA here is from genome assembly GCA_000611955.2 of Stegodyphus mimosarum. NCBI lineage: Eukaryota > Metazoa > Arthropoda > Arachnida > Araneae > Eresidae > Stegodyphus > Stegodyphus mimosarum. Next base: position 16,329 of record KK112382.1, read on the forward strand.
AAAAATTCTCAGTGTACGATAAAAAATGTGATATCAAATACATGTTTTTAATTTTTTTTCCTACGAAATGCTTTTTAGGCAAGGTTATAGATGAGCAGCCATTCTGATTGATTTCAGCACATTTGTATAAGAGATATGTGACTTTCTATGAGATATAAAATCCTGTGACGTCACTTCCAGCTGAATATTCTTTCCATCCGTAGACTATTTTGTCAGACTTGGTTTGGTTTATTGCAAAGTAGCCTAAAAGGTAGGCTACTTTCATGGAGAGTATTCTAGAAAACTGTCTCGTATCTATGTTATACACGTGGAAAAGCAATTTTACCGCTCAGTCACTGACGGCCTTGTCAGACTTGGAAGCCCACCATTTCATCTTGTGGAGTCGTGTGAAACCATCTGTATACCGAGGGTCCTTGAGCAGTACAGAGAAAATCATTGAGTATTCAATTAGCTTTCGGCATAATATTTGGCTTCGTGATATCAGAATCTTTCACTGTGTCCTACGGTCCATAATTTAATGTTACCAACCCGTTCCTAGTGGTGTCAATGGTCTCTGATTTGAGAACTTAACATGGATACATTAAACGGAACCCTGCAGACTTGCGACAATATCAAAATATCTCTAAATCTGCCTGGCTGGAAATGGCATCCTAGGACTTCAAAGTGGCATATCTCCTTAATAAAGCAAGATACTTCATTCACTGCTTCTAACCTACCGAGTAAGCCATAAAATGTTATTGCTTTTATTTTGTTTTGGAAAGCACCATGCTGTAGATCGCATGTATCATGAAACTCCCGAAGCTCAATGACCAGCGGTAGAAGCCGAGAGGAAATATATACACAGTCCAGTCACATTAATGTGACCATCTGTCAAAAGCCAGAATAACCACCTTTCGCAGAGCGGACTGCTGCGAGACGTGCAGGAAGAGAGTCACATAGGTCCCTGAAGGTGTTCTCTGGGATGTTGAGCCATGCCGACTCTAATGCCGTGGCCAGCTGCGCTAGATTACGCGGTTGAGGATCCATGGCGCGAACAACTCGATCGAGATGGTCCCACAGATGATCGATTGGGTTTAAGTCAGGTGAGTTTGCTGGCCAGGGGAGGACGGTAAACTCATCCTGGTGCTCTTCGAACCACGCACGTACACTGGCAGCTGTATGGCACCTCGCATTGTCCTGCTGGAAGATGCCATCATCCTGAGGAAAAACAATGCGCATGTAGGGGTGAACATGGTCCGCAAGGACAGATGCGTACTTGTATTGATCCATTGTGCCTTCCACAATGATCAGTGAACCTAGAGAATGCCAGGAAAACATTCCCCAGACCATAATGCTCCCGCCTCCAGCTTGGACCGTTCCGGCAATGGTTGCAGGGTGGTTCCTTTCAGAGGTTTCACGCCTTATACGCCAACGTCCATCTGTCCGATGGAGCATAAAACGCGATTCATCCGAAAACGCAACCTGTCGCCACTCAGTGGACGTCCAGCTGCTGTACTGGCGTGCAAATTCTAGCCTTCGCCGTCGATGAACAGCAGTCAGCATAGGTGCACGAACCAGGCGTCTGCTTCGGAGGCCCAGACGCAGCAATGTTCGCTGAATAGTACTTTGGGAGACACTTTTGGTAGCCCCTTGGTTCATTTTGGTGGTCAGTTGCTCAACGGTAGCCCGTCTATCTGCCCGAACGCATCTCCGCAACCGTCGTTCGCCTCTGTCATCTATGGCCCGTGGTGCACCACATTTGCCACGTCGCTGATTTTGGACAGTCCCATTTTGCCATGCACGGTACACTTTTACCACGGCGGCACGCGAACAGTTCACAAACTCAGCCGTTTCGGAAATGCTTCCACCCTTGGCCCGAAAGCCAATGATCATGCCCTTTTGGAAGTCGGATAAATCGCTTCGTTTCTGCATTACGCCAACGATTGAAATGTTTTCCGAAGCCCTCACACACCCTTTATATACGCTCAACTGCACTGTGCTGCCACCTGCCTTCTGTGATTTGTTATTTAACTCTGACATGGAAAGTACGTGGTGGTCACATTAATGTGACTGGACTGTGTAGTTAAAATTTATAACAATGCTATTTTTAAGTTACCTCACAATTGAACAGAAAATTTGAGGTAGTCCAAAGCGCAGCGACTTTTAGAAATTTTCAATGTTCGTTTTCTGAGTTTTCATTAAAAAAAAAAAAATTTGAAAGTTTTCAGATTTTGTGTGTAGCCTTTATTTACTAAATATCATGTTCTTCGTACTTAAACTATAAAATTCAATTCAATAGCAATGTCACAGAATAATTTAAAAAGAGCATATCCTTAGAATTTCCGACACATAGTCTCTCGCGCTACAGATAAAAATGTCTCCACCCCCCCAGGACAGTGTTGCCATTGCTCGCTTTGAAATCGTTGAGTTTTTTTTATCAAAAATTCGTTAAAGTTTCACAAAATATGAAATAGGTAATAAAGCAAATTCCAAATTCGGGCTTCCAGATACCCATATTCGAGTGGAGGATTACGTTATTCAAAATTTGAAGTCTCTAGGTACCGTTGTTTTTTCACAGTGCGGTAAACATACAGACACTAATGCATATTCTTTATTATTTACTTTCTTTAAATATAATGCAGGGCTCTAAAATTTGGTGGCAACAGTTTGAGAAGCGAAACGCTGTTTATAGTGAATCAACGCAAAATGTCAAAACGAAATCAATAATTCTTTTGGGCAAATTGCCCCTTTGGGCTTTAAAAAAAAGGAATGTGAGGAATTTATAAGGTAATTGTTGCTTTCCCAAAATATGAGTCTGAGGTCCTGTGGGTTTAGGGAGTAATCAGGCCCTATTATAAATATAACAGGGCCTGATTACTAATAATAATATTTTGGAGTCATCATGACAAAGCATGCCCAATGGTAATAAAAGCGGAAGTTCAGAAATTAACTCCAAACTTCTTTTCAGAGTACTGAAAATTCAGGTATATTCCCGAGTTTTTTTGTCCTTATGACCGACAACGAAATCACCATTGAGAAACTTGTAACGAATCATAGACAAGTTTATTTCAATAAATATAACTCACGAAACAGCAAATTAATGTTCTTTACAGTAATTTGAACAGAAACGTTTTTTAATCGATTTTTTTAAATCTTTAATTAATCTATCCGTCTTAGTTCTGTGGCTCGCCAAAGACTTTTCTCCAATCGTTATCTATTAGTAACGCTTGAAAACTGGGGTTAATTAAGTTATTACATATTTGAAGAAACAAATCCGTGCTTTCCCTTGAAAATTTTTGAACGAACGTTCTAATTCCTAAATAGAAATGGCAATGACTTCCTAATGAAGCATATCCAAAACACTGTAACCTTTGTTTTCATTAATATTTGGATTAATAACAGAAAATATCACGATTTTGAGAAGTCATAAGTTTTAGCGTTATTAATGGACCTCTACAACATTAAATTAATCATTAAAAATATTTTACTTGACCTGTTAATGTAAAATGCGTTTCTTTATATTACTAATACCATAAATAAAATAAGATTCCAACACCTTAGAATTGTAAAATTTCTATTTATTTAAATTATTTATTTCTATTTAAATTAAATTATATTTCTGTGTATGCTATCGTCTGCATCCAGGAAAAAAAAACCTAATGATTATGAGAAAATTAAATTCGCTGAAACAACCTTGTATTTGGCGTACATTTATAAAAAACACTCAATCGATTTCGAGGGCAGCTACAGGTCCCTCCTCATCAGAACAAAATATCTAGAAAATTCACGGTTCGACTCTAAAAGATTCTGTTTCTGACTTTAATTCTTGGGGAATTTATAGTATATCGTGTCGTTGTGGCTTGAGATATATTGGCCAAACAAAAAGAGCGTTAAAGTTTCGTATCAAGGAACATGAATCTTATGTCCGAAAGGGCGAAATTAACAAGTCTTCAATAGCGTATCATAGTTGGAAATTTAATTATAATTTTGACTTTGGATCTGCAAAAATTATCCAAAAAGCTTCTTCCGTTGGTGAATTGGATTTTCTTGAGGTTTTTCAAATTCACAAAGATTTAGCAAGTTTAGTGAACGATTTTAAGTCTAATCCAGTCCTTCCTAGCGCTTTTAAAATTCTATTAACATAATTCTTGATGATTATTTTTGCCGATAGATGGCGTTGCCTCCTCGCGCGTGGTTCTACCCGAGAGTATAAAAAACATCCGTCCGCTCGTTGCCCACCTCTGTGGGTCCAACTTTCCCACGTAACAATTCTTACCTCACTTGACACTGTATATATTGTATATATTGTATTCTTATCATTTTGCACCACATTTTTGTTATATTTACCTGTTTTACATGTATTTAATTGTATCCTTTATATTCTGCACTGTTATGTAAATCCTTATGTCTTTTCACATGTCAGGAACCTCTGTTGATCTCGATCAGTCTTGTTCTCTCTTGCACTTTCTGGATTTCCTACTTTGACGCTGGGTCACCCCCCCTCCTTTCCACTTCCATTTTCTTTCACATATCAGGACCTCTTATCGTCATGTGCCTTTGGCATTCTTTTAGGAGCCGATAACGCCGCATTTACTAGCGGCTCTTCGGCAATACATATATGGACTGGACTGGACTGGCCTTTCTAGATAGATATTTTTTTTTGACCAAGAGGGGGAAACGCGCTGAGGTAAGGTCGTCTGTCGACGCTGCTCTCTGCGAGGATTCTAC
>KK112383.1:0-11651 GCA_000611955.2 Stegodyphus mimosarum
ATTATCTGATAACTTACAAAAATTTAATATTGTTTTCATTTCTGTATATAATTATTAATTTTGCTTTATGCATAAATATATACGCTACTTTCCTGCCGAATTTTGTGTCAATCAAAGCAGTATTCGTTTATTTTTTTGCATTTTACATCTTCGTGCTTAATTTTTGGAAGTGAGTATATCTACCAGTTTAAGAATCAATCCTCTCAAAATTGAAGATGCAGAAAGAAAAATCTTATGTTTAAAATAAGTTGCCCAAAATGACGTAACTCAAATAGAAGAAATGGTATTACTGCTATAGTATTATTTCTTTGTAAATTATCCCCATGTGGGTATGGATTTATGCATTTATTTAATTATTCAAGATTTATTAAGATCTTCAGACTCGTACAGCCTTAAAAAGTTTGGAGAATTATAAGTCCTTCTCTTAGTTCCGATAGTTGAAGACGCAATGTATTTGTGGGTTTCCGTCTATCTACAGGATATGATTATTTTCCAGCCCTCCTGTACCATATAGGCATTTCAAGCGATCCTGTTTGCCTACTTTGTGATTCTGGAGAAGAAATAGACAGAGACCACTTGCTCTGACGTGGGGCTCTTCGCGGTCTTATAGAAGAGTAGAGATATTGGAATGCAAGAACGCTCTTTAGACAATGGTTTCGTTCATTTTGTTCTTAGTTCTGTTGTTTGTAACCTCTGCTTCTTAGATTTTAGTTCTTTGTAACCTTTTTACTAGCCATTGGAAATAAAAAAATTATTCAAGATGCAGCTGTGCATTAATTCCACTGACCGCTTGCTCAAGAGCTTGCAGCAAATATGCCTTTTCAGTGTCAGTGCTTTCTATTTTTGCACGATATTAATTTCGTGTACTGAAAACAATAAAATCTCAAAAAAGTCTTCTTTTCATGCACTTTTATTTATACTTTTATTATAGGCTTCTGGGCAAGTGCTTGATCCTGTGCAGATCGACGTATATAAATTAACCATATCTTTTCCTGTGCTTAACATTACAAAGATGCTGGAATCGGTAGAAGGCCGAAGTCTAATCCCATAAAAATTACAGTTGATTAATCAAGCATTTCAGTGTTCAAACGAAGTAAACGGAAGGTGAAATATGTGGCAGGAGAATCCCGTGTTGAAGAAAACTAGCATAAAATCCTTTATGAAGAATCGTGCAGGTTGGGTTACTGCCAGGCGTGGCTTCTGGTCAGGCGAAATTCAGGAACTTAGAGGTTGGCTGGAGGTAAAAGGAGTGATAAAAATAATGCAGACATTAGTGGGCGAGCGGGAGAAACTTTCCTGTACTTAACAATGAAAGCTTGAAGTCTCTAAATATATTGCCATTCTCGCTCCACAGGATTATATGAAAAAAATAAATTACTAGTTTTGAAATTTAAGCACCGTTTAATGGAAAATAGCTTCTAGGCCCTTGCTAAACGTTTCTTTGAGCGGGACGCGAGCATGACCATGCGCGAATATCGCCCACTTTGCTGAAATTCCTTTAAAAGTGTTAAAATTCCTTATAAAGGCTGGTAAAATCCCTTATATAATCCCTATTTCATCAGTCTTCTGAAAAATTGCTTGCTGTTTCTGACACACTTTATCACATTACGAATGATAATGCGTCATTCCATTTCAATCAAAGACGTTTTTGTCTATGATTTAAATTAAATGCATGGTATTTCGAATCTTATCGGCAAAAATTTAAATGGTGATAGAAAACATCTAAACAAGCAATATCCACCATACAAGCATGGGCAGAGAGCAAGCGGTGAGGAGGTATCCATTACTGTCACATGAAAGAACGAAACAGCAAACGGACAGAGGGGTTCTTGTCGGAGTCGATGAAGCTTTCGTAGACGAGACGTTTCCGGACAGGAGAGATAGGAAGCGTGGGGGCAGACATCTGAGCCCATCCCGACCAATGCATTGTCCTAAAATTTAGCGTTTAAAGGGCTCCGCACATTCAAGCTGAAATGGAATGGTGCTCCATCGTGCTGGAACGACATACGTACTTGCATGTTGACTGCAACAAGTTCAAGTAACTCTGGCAATACCTGTTGTACAAATGTGAGGTATGATTTGCTGTCCAGTCGGACTGGCAGAAAGTATAACCGGAGCAAATGGTCACCCACAATTTCAGTCAAAACATCTAAACAGGCACGGAGGCAGTCGCTCGAACATTTTTCGTTTTTGGCACGTGTCTTCTCGATAAACGCTGCCTGTACAAATTTTTCGGCTTCATTCTCAAGGCTTTACATAAAAGTGCATTTATGTATCACCACTGAGCAGGTTTCTGACCTAAGTTGTATACCAAACAGAATAATGCCTGCTCACGGGAGATGAAGTACAATAAAAAAACACATAAAAGTGCATGTCCGCCTTTTTCTGGTTACTGTACGTCGACATGCCTTCTGAAATCCATGCTAGAAATGACTAGAAATGATATGTAAGAAAATTCGCCCTTTGTACTTTCCATTACAGCGCCGTCTAGCGGTCACCACATGCTCTTCGCCCAGATATTGTATGGTGAAATGTGCTTCTTTAGATGTTTTCTGTCATTTCTTAAATTTTTGCAGAAGAGTTTCGAAGCACCCTGTATACATTAATAAGGGATGCATCAATTTTTGCCCATGAGTTTCGAAACACGCTTTATTTCAAATGACTATTTTCAAATGAGTTTTGCATGCCTATTTTTTTGATGATTTGAATTTCAGGTTTTTTAATCAGCCACTTTTGCTTGTATGGACAGGTAATTTTTTTTTAACTCTTCATAACTAATCATCTATACAATTTCCAAAACTTTTAGGCATAATGACTTAAAATTCTTGTTAATATAAAAAGGGGGAAGTTTCTTGTGATCTGAAGAAAATTATGAACTAAATGATCTAGCCACCATTTCAGTTATTGATGTTACTTGTTTCATTATATATTAAATCTATTTTTTAAATCAATGGTTTTTCGGACAAAATATGTGCTCTTCATTTTTCAATTACTCTTTCCTCACCGCATATAAGATGCTATCCCCCTTCAAGTATTTTTTAAAAATTTAATTTATGTTATGCATTCCAAATAATAGATAAAATTAGGAAGTGAAATTTCTAATTTTAGTATGCTATAAAAATTAAGGCTCATTGTATTTAATAAATAATCCTTATTTATATATTTAATAAATATGGAAGTAGTACTTATGATATTTCATAAATAAAATTAAATACACGTTTGTACTGATTTTGATTCACTTCATGATGCCTAAATGTAACTTTGATTTTTTTTTATGTCATGTAGTTTCAACCATATCTTAGCTTTTTTTTGATGAGAAGTTTTTTTTACTACTTGAATTCACCAATCTGAGGTCGAACTGTTTCCCTTGATACAGTGAAATTACCATCGTGAAAGAGCATTCTAGTCTGTAGAGATTTCTTACCTTATGGTTTTAATGCTCGATCAGTTGCAGGAAATTCTTTACGGCTAATGGGAAACTGTTTTTTCCTGCGTTTGTAAAAAATGCATTACTGCAATTACTGCTGATGGTGACTTTGAAGTCTATTGAATGTTTTGAAAGGAGTCGCATGATGTTCTGCACCTTTTTAACGCTTTGCTATCAAGAAGCAAGTTTGAATACCATGCATCGTTTTTCTCATCTGATGATTTCTTCAAGCACGAAATATTCACCAGAAGGCCTTCAAATATATACTAATCAAAACTTCGTATGAGAATTAAACCTCGTATTAGAACCATAGTATATATAAATCTAATATACATCTTAAGTCGCGCTTTCTAGACATGAAAAACGTAAGTTGAATTTCGTCAATCATCCCAGTAGAACGGGAGATTAAGAACTGTCCCATTTTCTTTGCGCAGTATTATAGGTTGTGTCTTCTGTGTGAGAGTAGTGCATTTACTTGGTCGTGAAACTAATTGTGCCAATACTAATTGTTCCAAGCTGAGCTTGCAGCGCTTGGAGCAGCAGTTCTAGTTGGTCACGAACTAACCTTATTTCTGACTCAGCTTCAAGTTTCCACTCCATACGGGGTTAAAAAATGTCGGATCCCCATAATCAAGGAAAACCAAAGCTCCAGTGCGTTCGTACACTCACTGGAGTACACAGCAATGAAACAGTAGACGTGATTGCCAGACTAGCAGCCACAGACGAATGTACGCGGATACTATACATACCATGCGCGACGTCGCACATGTAAACGTCAACAGGGTTGTTTTAATAGATCAGTTGCAAAGCTCCGGGGATAACGACGACAATAGAAGGAGAGTATATAATTGCCTTCCCAAGATCAGAGATAAATTACAGAGTGCTACTTCTGAGCTGATAATATTATAATATTCCTGACAGGACACGGCCCATACATGAGCTACTTCGCTTCCACTTTCAAAACAGTAAGCACTGCATATATGGAGGGATCGAAATCCTGACCATTAGAGTTTTGGCTGTCAAGAAACAAGTCCTTATCATTTCGCGTTCTATCAGCTGAAAAAAAGCATGTATGGGCAAATATCATCTGTTGCAATCCGTACGCGTTCAGACGTATTCAGAAAGGCACTGAAATAGCTCTGGGAGTCTCCTATCGGTTAAATAACTAGATGGCATCCTCCTATGGGTAAGGGCAGTAAAAAATGCCACAAACGTGAAAATACATAATATGCATATATGTTTTCGAGATAATAGGATATCAGCGAACAAAATTACACTGGGCGAGCTTAAACAGGCTGAGAAGCACCATCTCCAAGCGGACCAGTTGCTTTGTCGGTGGAGTAAAGTGAAGTAAAAGAAATTTCTTATACACATTTGAACATTTTAATGCCATTCGAAACAACATATTTAAGTGAAAAATCCTTCTCAATGTATGTAGGAACAAAGGATATAGAAACAAATTAAGTGCGGGATATAAAATGCGATTGCAGATAACATCAATAGAATTAGACCTTTGACAATTTGTATAAAAATGCAAACAGAGCCCCGTCACTAAACATAATGCAAGTATAGGTGACACCTGGAACACGTGTTAATTCTAGAGTAAATTACACTAATTTCAATACAATTAATGAGTAAATTACACAAATTTCAATGCTATTAATGAATAAATTACACTAATTTTAATGCTATTAATGAGTAAATTGCACTAATTTTATGTTAAAATATCTTATTAATAAATCACAATGCTTTTCTCTAATCGTCTTTACTACTACATATGATTTATTCTAATATTATTTAGTGATCTAGTTTTCAGATGGTGGGATGGGGTTCCCCGAAAAAAACCTTATAGTTCTAAATAGTTCTGTTTATGCTATTAATGAGAAAATACACTAATTTAATATTAAAATATTTCATTAAAAATACACTAATTTCATGTTAAAATATTTCGTTAAAAATACAATGCTTTTCTTTAATCGTCTTTACATAAAGTATCTGAAACATATGATTTACTTTAATATTGTTTTATGATTTATGTTTCAAATGGTGGGATGGGGTTCCCCGAAAAAAACCTTACAGTTCTGTTGATTCCGTGAGTCGACAAAGTTTGAAGACCCTTTATTTAAGGGAAGGGTTGTATTCTTTAAGTAAGGTAGGGAAGACTTAAGGACCTTCTAAGGAAAACTCAAGAAAAGCACGAAAGCATTCATAGACTCAACCCGCTCGCGAGGATTCGAAATCTTACAGAATTACCAGCATTCAGAAGTGTTTCTGCCACTAGCATTGCTAAATGAAAAGAATCTGCGAGTATGGCATAGAGCTAGCTTTCCTCTAAAAATAACACAAGTGCAAGGTTAAATTTGTTCTATAATTTTAATCTTTCGTTTGAGAAATGCAGCAATTTTTTTTACTTCATTCACATTTTTTAAATTTATGATGTCAGTCTTATAAGCATTTGTCTCATTTATCAAATTTAATTACTATTCATTTTACACGTCCCTGTTACGTGTCCGAGGAATTATTACTTTCAGAATGCCTCTGTAGCTGACGTTTAATTCTGTAAAAATGCCACGCAAATTAAAATGCATGAATACCATGACAGTTTGCTACAAATTTTCATAAAATAACGTTAAGGATGTTTTTTAGGAGGTAAGGGACCTTAAACATTTCGTTGGAAATCATAGTATGTAGAGAAAAAAACGCAAGTTCGGAAAATATTTTGCAGATGACATTTAAAATGCGATTTTTGAAATCATTTACCCTGTGACAGTTTAAAACTGGGAGTTCCTGCAGCGACGTTGAGCATTGACATGTTTCGTAATAAAAAATCCGAAGCTTTAGTTCTGAAATTTAAAATCCTTTTCGAACAGTGAATATTTTTCTTTTCTTTCCTGTCTCAAATGAAAGGCTTGTTTGATGATCGTCGATTTCCAAAACTAACGGTTTTAGCGCCATCTAGAGGAAGTAGTTTCTCTGCAATATAGTCAGCAACTATGCTTGTAAGTAAAAACACTAGATCGATATGTAGAACTTGTGTTATTGAAGGCTGAATATCACAAAGGAATTTGTTCTTTAAATGATTAGAATGTAAAATCTGCACTTTTAATTGCGCAACAGAGTTTTCACTTTAGAGAGTTTTCACAACAGAGTTTTCGCTTTAGGCAGGTACGATTGACAACTAATCACACGTCACATAGCTCTTGCAACGGCGAGCATCAGTGTGTAGATGTTGGGTTCGAAGTTATCGAAAGATATTTTCTTTGAATTGTGATTTTTATTTAGTATCTACGTTCTAACTACTTTAACATGTGTCATCGAAAATATAATTTCATAAAAAAAGAGGGTTTATTGCGATTAACTATAAAATTAGGTAACCCGGTATTTTGATGCGTATCCATCGAGATAGACGTGCATCATACAGAACGCTGGGCTGAATGGCTGAAAGGGAAATCAATTTCGGTATGCATTTAGTCGCATTACATCGATAATTGTCAGCATACATGAGGAAACTATAAAAATAGTGGCTTTTGTTATTTTGTTCATGAAGTCCGAAATCTGTCAAAATGACGAATCCTGTAAATCTAGTGTTCATTTAATAAAGCTCTTCTGATTAACGTATGAGCGGAATTAAAATCTCATCTGTTTAAGGTATTTTGATGAAAGGAGACGAAAAATTACGAGGATAGAACAGATTTTAACATATAAAACGGGCTAATTAAACTAAACATCACATGTATTTAGCACAGATAACGTTCAGGCCACATTATTTACAAGTATTGTGACTTGACACATTATCCAATAGTAATGGAGCTTTTCTCTTCGAAGCGAAAAGTATTTATTCTATTCTTTTAATGGGTACAGGCTGATTTCACAGGTAAACGATGACTTTATTTATGAAGTACTACGGATAGGTTTGGTAGTAGAGTCATTAGGTTATTTGGAAGCAGAAGAAACGAAAAGTGAGAGATGCCCTGCCCGGGACTCGAACTATGGACCTCTCGAATACGTGCCTACGCTGACCACTACACTACGAAGGGCATACTAAGAAGGCGTTGGAAATACCTTCTATACGCTCCCTTTTAAAGGGTGACTGGGGATTAGGGGACCCAATAGCTAAATCCTGGTGGTGGAGAATCACCGTCCACCACACGTTTTTGTTCGGGCTTCACTGTAGATGTATTAGGTTATTTTGGAAAGCAGGAGAGATGAAAATTGAGCAATACCGTCGCCAGGACTCGAACCACGGACCCCTTGAATACGCGCCGAGCCTGTTGAGCATTACACCACGAAGGCATGCTAAGAGGGCGGGAGAAATACCTTATATGGTTTGGTTTATTTGATTATGACAAAGCAATCGAGGGCTAACTGTCAAAGTGGAGGAATGCTCTCGTAGAGGAATTTCTAGCGGGAACTGGCTAGTGTACATATTACACATGGGGAAAATCATGAAAATGTTCCTGCAGCCAGCTCATTCGCCTGGGATCAATTCCAGGTCGAACTACCAGTGTTCAGCCATTTCAACGGTCTACCACTGGTTGGTCTACTGAATAAGGTAGATTTCAGGAAGATATAAGTATTAAGTGGTCAAAATCAGACAGCATCTGATCAGTATGCACTCAGTCAGAATTTCCAGATTCTGCCCCAATTATTAATTACATGACAAGAAGTCTGAACTAAGAGAATTTATTAATACTACTTTTTAACTTGCCTGCCAAACAGAAAATTAGTTAGTAACTCTGGCTGTCGTACCGAAGTGCCTGGGCTGGAGTACAAGAGAAGGCATGGATGTAAGTTGTCTGTCCCTTCAGTGGAGGCAACATTGGTCCACATAAGCAAAGTGACCACCAATTCCGGTCTTAGTAGAGGCCAACGCCTATAATTACTACTGCCTGCCACTAGGGGAAAAAATAAAAAATCTGAAAGATTTCAGATTTTATATTACTCTCAAAGGGACGATTTTTTAATGTTTGAGTGCTACCTTTATTTATTAAATATCATGTTCTTCGCACATAAACTATAAAATATTATTCAAGAGCAATATCACAAAATATTTAAAAAGAGCATGCCATTAGAATTGCCGAATCATACGCACTGGAGATAAAAATGTTTTTTTTTCATACAGTGTTGACATTGCTTGCTTTTAAATCATTGAGATTGTTAATCAAACATTCGTGAAAGTTTAAAAAATATAAAATAGATAATAAAACAAATTCCAAAGTTGGGCTTTCAGATGCCCATATTCGAGGAGAGGACTATTTTATTTAAAATCTGTTGCCTCTAGATATGTTGTTTTTTCAAAATGCCAGAAACATACATACATTCCTGCAGATTCTTCCTTATACAATTTCTTTAAATGCAATACAGGGCTCTAATATTTGGTGGCAACAATATGAAAAGTGAAACGCCGTTTTACAGTGGACGAAGCAAAATGCCGAAACGAAATTAATAGCCCTTCTGGGAAAATTGCCCCGCTGGGCTAAAAAAGCTTTTTTACTCAGATTTTTAGAACTTGAGCTTTTGGTCCAGTTGCTCTTAAATTGGAAGTATACAACTTGGAATTATTGAGCAATAATCGTAGTTTACTGTTTTCTTGTATATACCTATTTGCAGATGCGAAGTATTCACTGAAGTTTTCATATAAACATACGGTCACTTAGAAACTTACAAGGTATGAGTTATTCAGTAAAAGAGTTTTGTTATTCGCTTTCTTCGAACCTACTTCTTTTTTCAGTATTTCAAAAGACGACTGTAAAAGTAGATGCATGGTATCTATCGAAATGAAATTCAATTCATCTTCAATTCTTTCGAGCTCTCGAAATTCGGCTACAACTTTTTAGTGCTGCAATAAAATTACATCTGAGACGACTTTCCACCCAATCGGTAGAAGGGGGGATTTTATTTTTATTCTCCTCACCTTTTACTACCGATTTGGACGCTGCTGTCCAAAAGCTTGAGTAAAAGTTACCAAATCAGGAAAGCAGAAAATAAGTCACTCCAGTTTTCCAGAGTTAGGCAATCAAGCGTAAAAATCATTCCTTACCTCCTGGAAGAAGACGTTATTAAATAAATCTAACTTTTAGTGCAGTTTTTTCTATCCTATCTTATGCTCTTTATATTTTTCTCATGCTTTTGCTTTCACAAAGGAATTCCTTTCATGGTTGTGATGGAAATGGCATTTGCCATGTAACTGGCTACAAGCAATGAACCGGATGGTTTGTCTCTAAAGAATTATCGAATTCTCTTTTTTTTTTATTAACAGTGGAATAACGGCATCGCATGAATGGTTTTCTAGAGCTTGTGTTTGCTTATACATAAGGGAAGATGTACGTAACATGGGACTTGGGAAAGAAGGTAAAAGCGAGAAGAAATTAAAACAGAATTAAAAAAAATAATAATGATGAGCACAGCGAAGGAAAGTTGCCCAAACAGGGCGAAAGTAATGTTCTAATTGAATTTGGATTTATTGACTTTTGCCGAATGCGTCAGGAGTACGAAGATTGGTGGATATTTCTTTCTATTGATTGGTGAATAGGTCTGATAAAAGGACTGGGTAAATATAATTTTTTCCTTCAGGGAGATTTCCGTTAATACAAAGGAAATTTAAAATTTCCTCGAATTTTTTTTATTGAGAGAGGAAAAAATGGTTACGTTATGAAAGTGAATTTTGATTAAGAGTTTTTTCTACTTATATTTTGATAAAACATAGAGTACTAGAAACTTACGAAAATAGAGAATTTATATAAAATTTAATAATCTTAACGCATTTATACGAAATAAAATCTAAAGTAAATTTTCAAAGAAATATTTTAGCAGGGCAAATGTCCCCTTTAATCTTCTGCTAATCTTAAAAATATATTTATTGAAAATATTTTCAACTATCTTTATAAAACGCTTCGGGGAAACTAAACAGTAATACATAGTTTAATATTATGAAATTTGATAAATTTAGTAATTTAATAAATTAATTTATGTATCTACGTCAGTGTAATCTTTAATACATTTACACCTGTAGATCCTTACAAGCTTTTTGTAATTGTTTCCCACAGGATTTCGCTTTGTGTTCAAGTAATTGCAAATTTGAAGCAAAAGCATATGCACGGTTTCAGAAAGTAGAAAAAATTATTTATATATCACATATTTTATTATTTTATGAGAAAGTAGAAAATAAAAGCAAAAATGATTTCTTATAAATTGCAAAATAGATGCTGAGAGATATGTTATAGTAAATCTTTCAACGAAGTTTGCTCAATAGAACTGAACTGATTGGAATATTAGGATGGTGAAGACATGCACTTTCTCTCTCTTAAACACAAAGGCAGGGGAAGCCTTTGGCATGCTATTGAAAGATTTATTTGAATAAAAGAAGTCTTAGCTACAGTGCCAAACAGAGATTACATTTTCTTTCAGAAGTCAGAGAAATAAAACATAATACAATTATTTGAACTTAAAAGTTTACGAAAACTATCAAAAATTACAACTTCACTTTTTTAATTTTACATTATTTAGAATATCAAATATGTAATACTTGGAACTTTTGCAAGCAAGATACACGTTCTTCTGACTAGTTAAAGAAGAAATGCTTCAAAATTATATAATTTATTATAAATATTAAAATTTTAATAAATGAATTGAAATTACAGTGTCGAGGACAAGGCTGGCGGGCCAAGAATTTCTAGAAGGTATTAAAGTTTTTCAAAAATTATATTTCCAATAATTCTATTTCCACTAGTCATCTGCAGTCTTCTTATGACACTGAGAATGCCCATTTAGTTTGATTTTTAGAAATTTACGCTGTTATGAAAAATTAATTTTAATAACAAAAGCTCTTGAATTTGCAATTTGTTCTTCCTACTTCCTGCTACAAATAACTACAGTTTATTATAGGCCCAGTTCTGGTAACAAGAGTTGTAGTCTCACTTTTTTGGTAACATACACTAAGTAGTCAAAACTAATAAGTAGACGTAAGCGATTTACAGCTGTGTCTAGATAAGCAACAGAAATGTACAAAGGGTGTAAACGACCCTTTGTACTTTGTAAGAACTCAAATAAAGTGAACAGAGGGTACTTCTGGTGCTTACAAACCATCCAGCAGTTATGACGTGAAGTCAAAAGTAGAAGTAGAATTAGTTGAAATTTAAGCTAAATCTAATTCTTTATTAGCTAGACGCTTATAATGTATTTCTTCCGCCTTCTTAGCATGCTTTCCTGGTGTAATGGTCAAGCA
>KK112383.1:19895-101567 GCA_000611955.2 Stegodyphus mimosarum
ATATATATATTAGCAAATACAGTATCATTATCTCATTCATAAAAAACTATTCAAAATTTTAAATTATGAAAATTAAATTGTAAACAAATGAAATGATTAATTATTGCTGCGAACTAATTTGCAATATCATTCAAATTCAGAAAGCATAAGTAAATTTAGTGCTATATACATATATATGTATATGTCCACTCCTTTACCTGGCTATATCTGTAATAATTCAATGGTGTAGAAGATGTTTTGATTCCAAACTGCGCACATAGACTAATAGAGCCGTTCAGACAGATGTGGCCGAATTTAGCATAATTTTATTATAGAATGAAGAATTTCTGGAGGCACAATATTTGCTTCAGAAAGAATTATTGGTGCAGTATGCACGCCACAATTTTAAAACTAAACGCATCGTATAACAATGGATGATACAACGATCGAGAGGCATATGGAAGCTAGAGCAGGAAAGAAGGGCAAAAGAGGAAGATTAGTTGGATTGCATTGATGTTTATAGTAATAATTGTTTTTCATCTGATTGGCTAAGAACTATACGCAATGTATAATGTTAAGATGGCATAAAGCGGAGTTAGTTCTCAGATATGACGTCGTTTCGAAAAAGCTATTACTAATTATAAAAGAGAGTGGGGGAAGTGCCCAAATTAAAAAGAGAGTTAATCCTAATGGAACGTATAATTTATAGTTAGATATTTTTATATTATATATTCTCCTCCCCTTTCTAAGGAGAGAAAGACTTGGCAATAGAAAAGCCTTTTTAGAAAAATGCATTACGTAGGAAGCCCAAGAAGAAAAATTTTGCATAATATATGTTATTCCAATGAAAGCCGATGAATTGCTTCAAGGTGCAGTTTAGAAATATCAGAATAATACTTGATATAATCTGTAAATTAAATTGAGTCGAATTTGAAAGTCTCTAAAATATGAGTTTTGTAATGTTTTGAAAAATTTAGAAGAAAGTGGGGAATATGCAATTTATAAAAATATGACTTAAATTTAGTAACAAATTAAACGTAATTCGAACAAACTGATAATAGAACTTTAAATTTCTAATTTCTAATTAAAGCAGAACACCCTTCAAGACAGCGTTACTCTTTTACTCTGTATCAGCACTGCTGTCTCTAAATCACTATCCAGAAAAAAATTAAGAATTTCCAAGCTTATGAATAGTACTGCAATTAACTACTCCTCTCTTGTCGCCACTTCGCTTTCCTATTGGCAACATGCCGCTTAGCCTCTGCTAGCTATTCTCCATTAGTTAAGACGCAATTGTATGCTTAAACTCGCTCCGCGAGTTTAGCACCCCTAGTGTTTTACCAGTTAAGAAGACCATGTGTTAAGAAATTCGTTATCTAAAAATAAATTGTGTTTAACTACCAAGCTCGTCGTGCTTCTTCCTAAATTCTATGCATTACGTCCATTCCCAGTCATCTACGTGCGCAGCAGTTTTTTCCGTGGACTAGAAAGGGAACTGGGTTTATCTTCCGCCAAAAGTGTAATTATATACACTGACTACCAATAAGTATTTGGACACCTGTGATAGAAAAGAAAAACTAACTTTATACAAAATCAATAGTTGATAGAGCCTCCACGACAGGTAATTACAACGTGGCCCCTTCGGGGCATACTTTCCACAAGTCTTTGTATGACAGCTAGTGTTATTTTCTTCCACTCGGCTTGGAGAAGACATTTCTCGATAGGGTTCAGGTCTGGACTCTGGGCAGACCAGTCCATTCGATGAACTCCATTGGCACCATACCAAGCCTTGGTTAACGTCGAAACATAATAACTGGCATTGTCGTCCTGAAAGTAACAGGGGTTCAATCCGTAAAACTGCCACAACGTAGGAAGCACATTGCCATCCAAAATAGTGCAGTAGGCATCGGAGTTGAGCTTACCATGAATGGGGACCAAGGGTCCCAGCCCATACCAGGAGAAATACCTCCAGACCATAATTCCACCTCCGCCGAAATTGACTGTTGGCACAATGCATTCTGACAGGAGACGTTCTCCAGGTAGACGCCAGAACCAGACCCTGCCATTCGAAAGGTAAAGGGTGAACCTTGATTCGTCACTCCAAAGAACCCGTTTTTTACTTTTCTACGGTTCAATTTCGATGTGCTTTGCCCCACATTAACCGAGCCGCGCTGTTGGACTTTGTGATCAAAGGCTTATGGGCAGCAGCACGACCATGAAAACCAAGCAGATGTGCTTCCGTACGGATGGTATTCATTGAAACAATACTCCCGGATGCCTGTTGAAACTCCTCGCGGATGAGGGCCATCGGTTGGGTGCGCTTCTTCCGAATTTCTCTGGACAGCACTCGTTGGTCTCTATCTCCCAGTTTCGTTGGTCTGCCGACTCGGGTCACATTCCGACAATCACCGCTCACCTTCCACTTCTTAATCACATAGGCCACTGTCGATTTTGGGTACTTCAGATCGCTAGATATATCCCTTAAGGATCGGCTACATTTGTGATACCCGATAATTATACCTTTCTCGAAATCAAAGAGCTCCGAACTGTGAGACATCTTGCATGCGTCTAAAGCCGATGCTGTTTCCTACACGATATATACCGGCGGAGTCCGTGACATACCTTAGGACCGCAGATATCGTCATTTGCATAGGTGTCCAAATACGTATTGGTAGTAAGTATATATATATATATATATATACACTGGTGTGCAAAAATTAAGGACGAAGTCGAAAAATTAGCATATCAGCTGAACGAAGAGGCAGAGCGGACAGAAAGCCCAATCAGGAGATTAAGTAAGGTGATGTACGGTAGCACATGCGCAGATATGCAGGTAGACGTAATGGGGGAGTGTCTGAGTAGTATAAAGCATGTTGTCGGTGTAAGATCAGTATTTCTGGCAAAGAGATTGCACGCCGTATAGCAGTTAAAATCACACCGAGTTGCTGCCTCAGCGAGAAATGGCGAATAATCAATCTGTTAGACGACATCTGGATGCTTTTACCCGAGGTCGAATCATTGGGAAGTTGGAGGAAGGCCGCAGTGTGACAAGTGTGGCTGCAGAGTTCGGAATTGCTCACAGCATCGTTTCACGACTTTGGAGACAATTTCAAACTACAGGAACAGCTATCCGGGGGTTTAGTAGTGGTCGTCCACGAGGAACCACACCCGCAGATGACCGGTATATTGCCTTACAGGCCAGAAGAAACAGGCGGCAGACAGCGGGAGAAATCGCTAGACACACGACACAGGCGACTGGACGACCGATATCGCGTTTTACCGTGGCCAGAAGACTGCACGGTGGTGGTCTGTTTGCACGACGCCCTGTACGGTGTGTACCTCTAACGCCTGCCCATCGGAGAAGGCGTTCTCTGTGGTGCCGGGAACACCGGAATTGGAGAGACAATGAATGGGGACGAGTACTCTTTACAGATGAGAGCAGATTTAGTCTGAGTTGCGATTCTAGACACATACACATCTGGACAGAGCGGGGAACACGCAATAACCCCTTCAACATCATCAAAAGGGACTGTTTTGGAGGTCGCGGAGTTCTCGTTCGAGCAGACATAATGCTTGGTAGCCGGACCGACCTTCATATCTCCCAAGGAGGTTCGTCACCTGGGACTGCTATTGTAACGAGGTTCTTCTTCCTTACATGCGTCTTTTCACAAGGGCTATAGGTCCTCAGTTCCTCTTCATGGAAGACGACGCTCCACCTCATCGCACAGTTACTGTCGAAGAGCTGTTGGAGAGTGAAGATATTGAACACATGGATTGGTCGGCAAGGTCTCTGGATCTAAATCCCGTCAAGCATGTACGGAACTTACTAGGGAGACCCGTGGCAGCACGTAACATATCGCCAGTAACGATTCCGAAACTGCGATTGGTGCTACAAGAGGAACGAGCAGCAGTGTCTCAACAGCTCATTAACAACCACATATCCAGCATGCACAAATGATGTGAAACCTGCCTAGCAGTCAGGGGAAATCCTATCTCCTATTAAAGACCGGATGTTTCTTGCTGTACACCCATCACAGGGATGTTTCGGCCTTCAGTCGCATTGCGCTCCATGCTACTTTTTCAATAAAGCTACTTTTTATCCCTCTGATCTCTCTTTAATAAGTGTTGCTTGCATTACTCATGTCCTTACGTATTTGGGATCTTACGGTATTAAATGTGTTGATTTGGAAAGCTTTGGTACAAAGTTATATTGAAAAAACCGTCTCGTTCTTAATTTTTGCACACTAGTGTATATATATATATTTATATATTAAGAATGAGATACAGATGAAGATCAAATTCAGATGAAATCAGATGAAGATTCTATAATGAGGAGGAAATTGGCGGTCGAAGTAAAATAAATGTTCATTTTTATTTCAGCAAACATGCTGCGGCCACACGAAAATTGACACATTAATTGTTCGTATTTCGAAGAGTTTATATTTTTGATAGCTTTGCAGTAAGATGAGAGCGGCAGTCCTGCTAAGTCGAAGTGTAGAAAGCAAGTGCTGTTGTAGTCAGGATGAAATTTTTATTCTTAATGTGTTAGTTTGTGTTCTTATGTATTTGACTGGATAATTAATAGTGCTGTAAAATTATCCCTGGCTGTCTGTCTGACTTTTAGTTTCATTTACATCATAGGCGCTATGTATGAGTCATATGATATGGAATAGTCTCGAAATGTTAAGTGCAGAAAAATATTACTCTAATAGGCGATATATAAAATGAAACTAAGCATCAAGGGGCTATTGATACTTTAAATTATAATTATCTCTTACATGTCCAGAGTAGGCACTGATGCCAATTGTCTGTTCTTTCATAAGAGGCAAGGATTACCTGTCTATTAGGTGCCTCCATAGTAAAGTGACCACCGCTTCCGACCTCATACAGTACTATAGACAATGTTTTTCAAAAAAAAAATTATCATAAAATTATTTCCATGCAAAATGGTGCTGAAACATTAATTAATTATAGACTAAAAAGTAATAAATTCCAAATCAACTTTACAAAGCCATGAAAAAAATTAAAATAAAAATTAGTGCTATTTTGAATTTTTCAATAAAAATAGAAAAAAATTACTTCAGTGTTTTTAAATTAGAAGAAGTTTTGAAAACCACAGAAATACATAAAAATACATAGAAAAAGGAAAAGGAGTACAATTAAAATCTGATTCAACGTTATCAAGATAACGTAAATCAGACCTCAATTGAATTTCATTGCCTAGGAAAACCACTGTGTTTCTGTTCATCCAAAATCACCTGAGGAACCATTTTAAATTATTTAATTATTGATGTTCATCCTAAAATTCTGAATGCCTCCTTCACACAACCGCCTTCCTTTCATATGAAATAATAATACAAAAATACAAATTTAAAGAAAATAAATTCACGTACCCTATTAAAGCTATAGTAATATATACAATTTTCTAATATTAAAATTCGAATTAAAACGTAATGATTTACAAAATCTAGAGGAACATCTCAAGACATATATACTAATAAGAATTATTAACAGAGAACAAACGTTTTATTAACAAAGTAAGAAAAAGTGGTTACTTGTCTTCTTTAGAAGAACAAAGAAATGAAATTTAAAATGGGCGAATAGAGACGCTTAGGGTTGCGTGTTTGGACCTACTGGCAAACCATAATGGCGACGATAAGTCTGAAATCTCCAAAAAGGGGAATTCATAGTAAGATTTATCCCCCCTGGCTGTGACTTTTATCACCACAGAATATTAATAAATATAGAGGATTTCTGAAAAGAGGAACAACAGAGAAATTATTATTCAGAATACCATATTACGCAGACTTAGAACAAATTCTTACATTTCCCAGACTTCGAACGAAATAATCAGTCACTTCCAGGAAAAATAACTGAAAGTATTATTCCTGTGACCCTTCTTTGTAGTGAAGACTAAACCATAATATCCTCTTTCTTTCTTTCCTGATTCAATTGGTAACGTATTGCCAATTTTTCAGTATTAACCATTTTCACT
The DNA here is from genome assembly GCA_000611955.2 of Stegodyphus mimosarum. Classification (NCBI taxonomy): domain Eukaryota; kingdom Metazoa; phylum Arthropoda; class Arachnida; order Araneae; family Eresidae; genus Stegodyphus; species Stegodyphus mimosarum. Next base: position 25,870 of record KK112383.1, read on the forward strand.
CGATAGGCGACTCTCGATCACCACTCAGTTTGACTCGACAATTCGAGCGGTAACGATGTTCATTTAGTTTTGTTTTGGGCATTATTGCTTCAACAGTGTATTCAACAATTATATGCGTATAAAATAACAGTCAAGCTTAAATATGGTTTTTAGATTTATTGTTAAATATGATTCTCCGACGTTAGTTTGAACTCGACATTCGTGGCGATTGGAATATTATTTTTCAAGTTACAGAGCCCAATAAGCGGACGGAAAGGAATCAATTCAAGTGAAATGAGTTCCATGTTTCATAGAAGAAGAACGGAATTACTTCTATGTATAGACTACTTGACGATAAAGACGAAGAAAGCAATTATGAAGATTACGTTGAAGTCAGAGGTGTAGAAAGGCGAAAAACAGAGTTGTTCTTATTATTAACAGATCTTTTCTAATGGCTTTTATCCGCATATCGAATCTGAGCAAGAAAATATGAAACCATGACCATGAAAATGTTCAGTATAATTACATATTTAAACATCTCTTAATTGAATTGTAGATTACAGTAACCTTTAGAAATTCTAAGGTATTACGTACAACAAAGCTGAGTAAGGATTTCAAGATATTTACGTCTAAATAAAGCATCTTAGAGCTGTTTAATCATTTTGAATGTTAAGTTAATTATAGCAAACTAGCTGTTAATTATACGGCTATGAAACAAAGTTATAAAAGGAACTTAGTGTGAAGATAGTTGCGAGAAACTGGCTGTTATTTATCATGTATAGAAAACTATGAAAATATCAATTAAACTTTCGTTGAAAATTTAAACTAAGTTTTAGCTGATAGTTTTAAATGTACATCCAACAAGTACGGAAATGAAGTATATCATTCGCAAACACCCACTGACTGTGAGTTTGAGCAATGATCTTCGCTTCTGAAACACTGGAATACGTTGTACGGCTCAAGAATTTTCACAAGTCATAAATTGGCTCATATGAATTGAGAATAAACAAATCAAAGCGCCAGATCAATAATGTTATCATTATTCACATGAAAGAGCTTTGTTTATGTGACTCTGGGTAGATTTCCCCAAACCTGCTTTAAAGATCATGATGCAATGTGACTTTACAAGTTCTGTGATTTATGTCGAAACTGCAAGTGTGGCGTGAAAGTACGTGACTTGGAAATTTGGTCTCCAACTGGAAACTCGGACAAAGTTTATTCTTCTCCTCACGTGCGGATGTGGATCAATGTAGCCAAGTTATGCTAGACGTTAAAGTCAGAAAAGATTTAAAATTCTCCGGGAATTATCGCACATATTTCAGTAATATTTTTATGTGGAAAGGGAAAGTAGTTCCTAAAGGGAACTTTGTTTTTGAATAATCGGAATGAGAAAATATAAAACCTTTGAACTTGCGAAGTTTAAGTTAATGCAGTTAACTGAAAGCAATTTCATTTTTTGAAAAGATAATTTTAAGGCTTCGAATGAGATGGTATTCACCTTCTGCAGCTAATCCCCAAAATTTATGATTATGTCAATCAAATTTGAAATAAATAAAAATTCATGTTTTGCTGTTAAATTAGTAACTATTTATTTTTAGTGTGGCACTTTTAAGTATGAATCTACGCAGATTTTCAGAAAAGTTCTGAAGTCTTTCTAAGTGAAAATTTTAACCTAGCTCGAAACTCTAGATCTATTGCGTCGCCAATTCCTAATATATGAAACAATTGAACACTCAGAGTGTTTTTCACAGGTTTATTCTTTCATGTTTGAATTCACAGGATATATGGATGATCTATGGATATAATTTGTTAAATTAACGTAGAATTAGATATCAGACTATTAATCTTCTATCGGGGCAAAAAATTCTTGATTTTCTTGTATATTTCCAGTCTGTTTATTGTTTACTACCTTTTCACAATCTATTGTTTGGAATTCAGGTGTATGAATTTTGTAATTTGTACGGACTAAAAAGAATGGAATCCTTCATGACAATGTATATAAGTGTATGTAAGTGTATATAAGTATAATTGTATATAAGTGTGGGTTCTCCATATTTGGAGAACTCACACTTATATACAATATGTAACTTTTTCTCTTAATAGTTTATAAGCTATGTATTCGCCAAATGACAGGTGGTGGAAGTATTTATTGATACATGGTTATATTTTATTGTTGCAGAACTCCTAAGCAAATTAGGAAAAAACTTTATTAAATAAAAAAAAAACCTGAAAGTTTTCGGATGTTGTATTACGCTCAAAGGGGAGTTTTTTTCTAACGTTTCTTGTTACCTTTAGTTATTAAATATCATTCTCTTCGCGCTTAAATCATAAAATTCAGTTCAACAGCAATATCACAAAATAGTTTAAAAAGAGCATATCTTTGGAATTTCCGATACCCGGTCTTGCGCGCTGGAGATAATTTTTTTGGGGGTACATTGCTGCCATTGCTCGCTTTGAAATCTTTGCGTTTGTTAATCAAAAATTCAATAGAGGTTTACAAAATATGAAATAGATAGTAAAACAAATTCCATATTCTAAATTAGGGCTTCCGGATGCCCATATTCGAATGGAGGATTATGTTATTCAAAATTTGATGGCTCTAGTTGCCGTTGGTTTTTCACAATGCGAGAAACATACATACGTTTATGCAGATTCTTCATTATTTAATTTCTTTAAATATAACACAGAGCTCTAATATTTAGTGACAACAATTTGAAAAGTGATACAGCCTTTTGAAGTTTTCAGCGCAAAATGCCAAAACGAAATTAATAGCCCTTCTGGGTTAACGCCCTTTGGGATAAAAGTTTATTAAAAGAACATAAAAACATAAAAAGATGGACATAAAAAATTGTGTCAAACAGCACATTTTCCCTAAGGACTGCAGACCAACTCAGAGCAAGGATAAATGAAAAAAGTAGCAACGTCAGTTAACACTGCTATTTACAGCCAATGGAGGAGGTTTACTGACATCTCCTGGCGACTAATGCATGGATAACGTAATTCCTTTGCGTGGTGCACAATCAACAAGAATAATATTTCTGACATGCATACTGGCAAATTTACAGTAAATTAATTTTTACAATAAGCCAATAAATGTGTTACACGTATTCATCTAAATCCATTCTTCTTCTCAAAATATATACGTTGTGGATTATTTAAATTAATAAAAGTATTAAAACACATAAATAAATTAATAAAAATATTTATTAGTTCAAAAGGAACGTTAATCCTGAATGGGATATTAGTCTCGAGGCGATATTTTGAAGTCGAATCACTATAAATGGCGTAATTTTAAAATTGTTGCCACCAGATATTACCGGCCTGTCTTACATTTGAAGAAAATAAATAATGAAGAATCTGCATGAATATACGCATGTTTCTCGCATTCTAAAAAAACAGCAATATATACAGCCATCCTATTTTTAATGATATAGTCCCCCACCCGCACATGGGCATCTGGAAGCCCGAATTTCGATTCTATTTATTTTATTATCTATTTTATATTTTGCAAAACTTTAACGAATTTTTAATTAACAAACTCTACGGTGAGCAATAGCAACTCTGTACAAACAAAAAACAGCAACAATAAAAAAGATCTCTTTATCTCTAATCCGCGAGACTGTCTATCGAAATTTCTAAGGATATGCTGTGTTTTTAAATATTTTGTCATTTTATTAAGGAATTAACAAGAATGTTACGTGGCATAAGTACTGAGAATATGCTATTTAATAAATAAAGTAAACACACAAAACATTTGTAATGAAAAGACAAAACAAAGTTTTGTAAAGCCATTTCGTTAAGAAAACTGAGCATTGATGGGATGAACAGAGGAAAGACAGAAAAAAACCAGAAAAGTGCATGCCAGTACTTAACGCTGCATCTAAAATTCTAAAATTATACTGCTATACTCCTTTTAAAACTTTTGAAATTTTTATGTTGAATTGTATATGGCGTAAGTTCGAAGAAAATTATACTTAATAATAAAGCTTAAAAGACAAAAAAATGGGTTAGTAGTAGTGAATAGGACAACAGACTGGTAGAATGAGAGCTCAGCGAGAGCGTAAAATACTTTAACAAACTCTTTTGGGCAACCATTAAAATCTGAAACCTTTCAGAACGTTTTTTAAAAATAGACTTTGAAAGAAGAAAATGGTCACTTTTACAGCTGTGTTTTGGAATAATTGAAGTCTCGCTACATTAGCATGGAACACTGGGAACTCGAGTGAAATCCTCACATCGAATGCAGGTAGCAGTTCTCAGAGCAGTATTGTTTATTTGCAGTTGAATACGAAAGCACAGGTATTTTCCCATAATATAGTTTTTTATAAAACTTCGATGATTTGTAACGTTTACAGAAATATAGAGGTTGATCACAAATATTAATTTCCTTGTACAATAATAAAAAATGATTACTTGGTTCAACGAACTGGAATGGAATTCGAGGTGGGATGATTACAAGGCATGTTCTTATTATGCAAGTAATAGGGATAGAGCTCTGTTGACGACAGTTAGAATAAACAAAAGTATTGGGATTTGTTACCTAGAAATCATCCAGCAGTCATATAGATATATTACAAAATACTGGAGTCATTTAGGATGTATGGCTATGATTGTGGTTTTCTGCACAGTATACGAGCTTAATTTCTGTGATACAAATTATATGCTTTCACACGCTTGCTTGTCTTCACACCTGCTTTTCTCGAAGCTCCCATTTGTCTTCTTTGTCACAACTTTTGCAATGCTTTTTCTGAGTTACACGTATCACTCCAACATCTTGACATAGTGAACAACAAGCACCTCTGTAAGATGCTTTATGCGAAAAAGAGCAGACATCTCTTTACGATGCCAAAAGGTGGATGTTACTATTAGATATTTTCGGAATTACCCGCTGTAACTGCAAACGGGAGAGCTTAATTCCTGTCATGTATATGCCTTTCGAGTACATGACGTTTCGAGTACAGTACTTTAGCTTTCGAGTACTTGATTCTTGTCAAGTATATGGCTTTCGAGTACATGACTTTTCTACTTTCGAGTACAGTACTTTAACTATCGAGTACTTGATTCTTGTCAAGTATATGGCTTTTGAGTACATGACTTTTCGAGTACAGTACTTTAGCTTTCGAGTACTTGATTCTTGTCATGTATATGGCTTTCGAGTACATGACTTTTCTGCTTTCGAGTACAGTACTTTAGCTTTCGAGTACTTGATTCTTGTCATATATATGGCTTTCGAATACATGACTTTTCGAGTACAGTACTTTAGCTTTCGAGGACTTGATTCTTGTCATGTATATGGTTTTCGAGTACATGACTTTTCTATTTTCAACTACAGTACTTTAGCTTTCGAGTACTTGATTCTTGTCATGTATATGGCCTTTCGAGTACATGACTTTTCTTAGAGTACATGACTTTCTTACTTTCGAGTACTTGATTCTTGTCATGTATATGGCTTTCGAGCACAACAAATCGGAATGAGGCTCAAGAAATCGGAATGGTTTGTTGAACCATTCCGATTTGTTGAATAGTGCTATGGCTGGAAGAACTTATATTTAAAGAAAGTTATCGTTTCCATGGTGACAGCTGTTTGTACAATGTACAGTGTCATTTCTAGCTGCTTGTTTCAAGAAAGAAACGTCTAATTGGAACCTTTGGTTTCATGCTGTCTGAAACAGTTGTTTTCGACTTACGTAAAATCACTCTCTTAAATCTTATCGAACTTTCGTCAGAATAATCCTCATTGCATGTTAAAAAAGTAACGTGCAAATATAGATTATTTGTGGTTGATGTTTCATTAATGAAAAACCTAATTATTTTAAATTTATTCAGTTTTTTAGTTCATTACACAGACATGAGTAATGAAAGTTATATTACAGTTTTACCACATAAAAACATCAAAACGGCAGAGTACGATGTTTGCACGATTAAAAAAAGTGCATTAAACATAACTTAAAAAACATCGAAAATATGGATTGCTTTAATGAACTAGTATTCCTTGTATGTATTATTTCAAACGGAAAGCATTAAAATAAGGAGGGAAATGTTGAAGTTTGACATGATAAGATGTAATTAACGTCAGAACGTAATTAAGAATTTCTCGGATAGCGGTATACATTAGAAATTAAACCTGATATCACGTTTTAAATGCTTATATTCACCCATTTCATGATACGATTTGAATTAAACTGTAACATATTAGATTTTTTCAAAAAATTTCTTAGCGTTACATAAACTATGCAAAGATAAATATTCATGAAATTGCGAGGAAGCTTAAAGATTTCCTTTTAAATCGAAAGAAGGCACAAGTAAACATTCTTTCCATTTTAGAGAAAAAGCTTTTGTGAAATACTTTGAAAGGAAACTGTAATTTTTACAGTAATGTTTTTTTGCAGTGGCAAGCAGTTTGAATTCCTCAAAGCCATTAATCATACACGTGCATATCTAATTTCCGATTTGATTCCGAGCTATTAATTTAGTAACGTGCTGTCATCAACCAACATTGATTAATTAAAATATACAGGTTTCCATATTCAGTCCTTCTTTTCCATTTCAGAAAGCTGTAGAGTCGTTAGAATTTTTTAATGCTGGAGAAGTGAAAAATAAGCAACGCCCTCGAACTGGGACTCAAATCTGGACCTCTCAAAATACGCGCCGAGTGTGCTAACCGTTACATCACGAAGGTAATCAGAACGGAGGAAGAAAATACCTTATAAATCTAGAGGTTATTTTAAACGTTGCGAGTAGAAGCGTTTCATTCCTAATATTGATACAGCATGCTTTTCTTTGGGTTAATGTAATTGTTCTTTTGTTACGTTCCGTGTAAAGTATGTAAGTCACTCTTTACTCATTAGCTTAACACAGCAAGTGAGAATTATGCACCGTTGTGTGATAAAAATTGTGTGAGAAAAAAGCAGATATTTTATTTGATTGAAAACTAAATAAGTATTATAACAGATAACATATGCAACAGGAAGATATTTTGATTTAACACATTTCTTAAGTTTATGTCAACGTTAAGAGAAGTCAGACCTGGCTCATATTTATTCGTTAGTCTTCGCCATTTTATTCTGTTATTTACTGTTTGAAAATGAAATACTTGTTCAAAACCTTGGTCAACTAACTATTATTAATCCTGCTCAGCTAACTATTATGATGAAAGGAATCCTATTCCTCTGTAGAAAATTAATATACATTTCAGGCACCTAATGCAATTATTAAAATGAATATCAGTCTGGATTAAGCAAAGTTTTGTTTGTTTAAATTGAATTCTTTTTCAATTACTTTGATATAATTGCCTAATTCTACTGTAGTAAGATAAATCAGAGATAAAATGAAAGTGGTAAATTTAATAGAACTAACATACAAGTGTTTCGTTTTTAATGTTTTCTTTTGTTTTCGTTTCTTTAAAGTGAATTCGTTTTCAATTACTTTGATATTATTATCTAATTTTAGTAATACTAAGAGTAATCAGAGATAAAACGGAAGTAGCAGATTGATTAGAACTAATACATAAGTGTTTTGTTTTAATGTTTTCTTTTGTCTTCTTTTGTTTAAAGTTAATTCTTATTCAAATACTTTGATATGATTACCTAATGCTAGTATAGTAAGAGTAATTCGAGATAAAGCGAAAGTAGAAAACTGAATGAAACTAATACACAAGTTTTTTTGTTTTAATGCTTTCTTTTGTCTTCGTTTGCTTAAAGTGAATTCTTTTTCAGATACTTAGATATAATTACCTAGTTCTACTACAGTAAGATTAATCAGTGGTGAAATGAAATTAGTAAAGTTGTAAGGTTTATTCTAATTTTATTAACAATTATTTTAAGTTATGCAACTTTTCTATCTATTCTAATTTCAGTTTACAATTTCCTACCAGAATGTAATTTCAGAAACGCAGTTAAGGCAAATGAGTAAGAGTATTAATTAAGTCGATGTTTCGCCGACTTTGAGAGAGAAAGAGTCTGATTTTCCTGACTAGTGCACGTTTGCCTTTTGCCTACGTTAGCTACTACGCTCGGCCATACTTTAGGTCCTTGCTTGGCTTCGCCGATTTAATGAATGTTTAGGGGCCAACTATTTAGAAAGCTGATAGCTTCGGCTATATCTTTCAGATAGCTTTATTTTAGTTTAGTATACTCCGAGTTAGGAGTTGATTGTATTTTTTGCGAGAAGTAAAAGGTAGTTAACCCTTCTTACGTCTTAGGTGTTTGTTCATACACTTAAATAGATTATTCGCTTGTTAGTGTTTGTGTGGTTCTAAGATTGAACATTGGAATTAAATAAGTAAAACCCCACATTTGTAGCTCGATGTTGTTCTTAACCATGCCGCTACGTACTGGAGATTTCTCTTTGACCCCTCCCACCTTTCAGTTCCCTCAGCCACAACCAAACCGCATGGCGGAATTCGGATTTATCGTGAAAACTATGAGAGCGGCGATGAAGCGAACAGCAACTTTTGATGGAAGAGGATCCGTAATGACCTTCCTGGAGCAACTGCATTTACACTTCACGTTATATCCTGTGAACCAGCCGCAAAGAATTATCATCGCTACGTTGAACTTAAAAGGTCAAGCCCTCAGTTGGTACAAGAATATTGGAAAGTGTTTGTTGGGGGATCCAAAATTTAAAAAATTCGCTATTAAAAACATTACCAGTTGTAAGAAACCGTGCAAAGCTGGAATAAGAATTATTTAGTAAATATCAAACTAATTTCGACGAATTTACAGAGTTCATCTTAAGGAAGATCCATATTGTCAAATTGTTATATTTAAAAAGACCCAACAAGGAAGTCATCGAAATAATATTGCCGCGGTTGTTTCCGTCAATTCAAGATTTTCTTGAAGCTAGAAATCCGTAAAAGCTGGAAAGCTTATTCGAACTAGCTGTCAAATTTCAGAGTAGGCGAACGGCCGAAAACGCGCGTGCGAACAATTTTAGGAAGTATTCAAGGTTTCATGCTCAAACGAAACTTCAATGTCAGCAGAATTCCTATCGGCAAGAGAGGAAGATAGCAAAGCCGGATAAAAAAAAAGCTGGTCAGACCAAAGCGTGGGGAAATAAAAAGCAGTTGGACCAAGGGGTTGAAAAAAATTTAAACTAGTCACGGTGACCAGAAGGAGGTGATGTCACAGTGTGAGAAGGTAAATCCCTCAGAAATCAAACTGAATACGGCAGTCGTACAAATTTGGCCTTGCCAGAAATCCAGATATTACTAAACGATGGCCCTATAACCGCCTTACTGGACACCGGATCTCAATCCAGCTTCCTGTCGCAGGATTTTTTTAAAAAAGCATTTTCGTTGTTATAGCCTGTTTAAGACAACGGGAGAACGGGTGATTGCTGCCCAAGGCAAACAGTGTTTCTGCTTGGGAAAAGTGGCTGCATGTTCAAATAAAGAATGAGGTGCAGAAAATAAACTTTCCCGTAGTACAGAATTTGCTAACCGCAGTCATATTGGGGGTTGATTTCTAACGCGCAGTTAGTGCAAAAACTAATTTTAAATATTCTACCTTACAGGTCAAGATGGACAAAATTCTAGAAGAAAAAACCGCAGTCCAAGTTGGCAAGTTGGCGAGAATTTATTTTGTAAATACTTTCTTTTGAGAATTCTCAAGTTGCGAGAAACTAATTTGTGAAAATGTTCAGTCGAAAGACTTCAAATGTGTTAACTTAAAGAAAGATTGCAGCAAAACTTTTGTAAATTCTGTATAGCAACTATAACTAATGATGTAAAATGAACTTTAAAATATTGCATGTTAAAATGTTCTATTGAATGTAGAAAAGCTTTTAAAATATTGTAAAAGTTAAACTTGCACAAATGTAAGTTTTTGTCAAGCATGACTAAAAGTACGTTTTATAAGAGATGAGCTGAAAGAAAGTGTAGATTGAATGTGCTCAAAATTAGGTTCTCCAGGCTTCACTTAAAAATTTAAATTAAGCTCTATTTTAGGACATTAGTTCTAGTTTTGTGTTTAAGGAGTCTTCTGAGGTCTGGAATGTCAAGTTCTAACAAATCGTAGCTATTGGATAGTTGGTAGTGTATCTTTGCGATATCACAACAGTAAGACGCTCACTTCACTCAGAACAATTTCTGTAGAGCTTGGGGGTTAAGAGATGTTAAAGTTTGGTGTGAATGAAAGTGTTTGAGGGGAAAAAATAATTTCAATAGAGAGTGTTGGTAACGAAAATGGAAATTATTTATACAAGAACACCACTAATACGATTTCTTACCAGATAATTTGTGGAAGGACCAAGACTGAATAAACCTGTTTAACAGAGAAGAAGATGTTTGTCTCCAAGTCAATTTGTATAAAAATGTGAATGTAATATACTTAGTATAGCTTTAGATATTGTGTAATGTTGGCCCTAAACAGGAAAAGTTTTAATGATGAATTCAAGAATGCACACTTCCTACAAGTTTAAAATTTTGATGAGAAAGAGTTTTGTAGAATTTACTCTCTTAAACAAGTTCGTTTTGAGCCCTTATTCTTCGAGTAGTTAAATTCTAGCGGGAAAAGATGTAAGGTTTATCCTAATTTTATTAACAATTATTTTAAGTTATGCAACTTTTCTATCTATTCTAATATCAGCTTACAATTTCCTACCAGAATGTAATTTCAGAAATGCAGTTAATACAAATGAGTAAGAGGACAATTTAAGTCGATTGTTGAAACTTTCACCCTTAAAACTGTTACCAAACACCACGTGATTTGCGCATGCGCGCAGTCAAAATAAAACAGAACTTTAACTGAACTTTAGAATTCGTAATGGATGTTTGAGTTAAAGATGTAAATAGTATAGTAACATGTGTGTTGTGTACATAATTAGTTAGTAATGTAAATTAAACGCATCTTTTTATCTTAGAAGCCTCTCTTTTTTGAGATGAGTAGGGCCTTTGATGTGTGCAATTAATAAAAATATTCACGGATATACCTTTGGAGAAGAACGAGAAAGAAGATTGACTGAAAAGGTAAGCTTTTTTTTACCTTTATTCTAAGAATGATTATATTGTTAATCATAAGATCGATGTTTCGCCGACTTCGAGAGAGAGAGTCTGATTATCCTGACTAGCGCGCGTTTGCCTTTTGGCTACGTACTCTTTTAGCTACTACGCTCGGCCATACTTTAGGCTCTTGCTTGACTTCGCCGATTTAATTAATATTTAGGGGCCAACTACTTAAAAACCTGATAGTTCGGCTGCATCTTTCAGATAGCTTTAGTTAAACTTAGTTTAGTTTAAATTATTAATTATTTAACTTCAAGCCAAGTGGAGGCTTTGTGTATACTCCGAGTTAGGAGTTGATTGTATTTATTCCAAGAAATAAAGGGTAGTTAACCCTTCTTACGTCTTACGTGTTTGTTTACACACTTAAACCGATTATTCGCTTGTTAGTGTTTGTGGAGTTTTAAGATTGAACATTGGAATTAAATAAGTAAAACCGCACAAAGTTAATGGAGTCAATGCACAAGTATATTATTTTTAGTGTTTGCTTTTGTGTTCGTTTGTTTAAAGTTAATTCTTTTTCAATTAATTTGATATGATTACGTAAGTCTAGTATAAAAGAGTAATCAGAGAGAGAGAGATAAAGCGAAAGTAGCAAATTGAATGGAACTAATACACAAGTATTTTGTTTTAATGTTTTCTTTTGTTTTAGTTTGTTTAAAGTTAATTCTTTTCCAATTACTTATAATATAGTAAAAGTAATCAGGGATGGCAGTATAGTAACAGCAGAGCTAGTATAGTAACCACTAATACGATTTAATAGAGCCTATTAAATTGCCTAGTAAGAGCAACGATACGTATAGCATATTAAGTATAGTTAGAGAGCATGCCATACAGATAGTATAGTAAGAGTGCAGCCATACAAATAGTACAACAAATAACATCATTCTATTTTTTAAATAATGCGTTTTAATAGCTATAAATTTTGCGTTTTAATATGTATAAATCTTGTGTTCCAAATATTATTTATAGCTGTGAAATATTAAATTTTGATTTGATTTTGCATTTTTATTTGAAAAACTGTTTTGTTATTTATAATTATTTAAGTGATTTTAATGCTGTGAATTATGTAATCAATATTAGCAGTGGAGCGTCATACCGTAGGACGTGATCTGCTTGTGATTGCTTTTAATTGGTTAGTTTATTGGCTCGCTGGTTGGTTACAAAACATTTGTGCATTCCGCGCTATTTTAGAATTTTTTTTTCCATCATCAGTACACTCCGGTTTTACCGTTTGTTATACTATGAATTTTGCTGGATATTTGAATATCAATGGCTTCTTCAATTTTGCCCGTGAATATCGTTGTTGGTAAATGCCAACAATTATTGGTATCGGACTCGGAAGAATATTTTGATCTTATTAAAGGTTGGTAAGAAGTTTTTAAAGCTGTGTTTTTATTCTATTGTTTTGCTATAAAAGCAATGATGTAATCTTTGTTTAGTATTTTATATTCATAGTAAATGTATTATTTAGAATCGTTTGTCATCTTGAAAAACGACGTTTTCAACAAAAAATTAATGCATTACAGTCAAATACCAAAAATACGCCGACTTGAAATCCGCACTGCCTCTCAAAATATAAACATTGAATTTATAGGTTCCAGAAACCGCAGAATGGAGAATGAAATACCGAATAATATTTATCCAAATAATGATGTCATAATTACCGAATAATAATGATTCTATGTTAGTGGCAGAAAAAAGATCTTGGCCCAGAAGAAGTTTTCAGTATGGATGATGTGTTCAGATGAGCCAACACTGGCATATCAGATAACCGATGATGAAATCATTGGCTGTGTTTTGAACGCCCCACAGCAAGAAAACGATTCCGACACCGACACAGATAATGAATTTGATAGGAGTGAGAAAATATCTTTTAATGAGGGTTTGGAACATGGTGAAAAATACCTAAAATATTTAGAACATAACAGCTGTGTCACAGAGCAAGAGATTATGAAATAGAATAGAATTTTTTAAATGTAGAATTTTTTAAAAAAAATTACTCTGGAGCACCTAAAGTTTTAAAACAAACCTTTATCAGAAAAATGTTTGAAACAAGTAAAAAAAAATGAAATAATTTATGCTTTATTGGTATCCCTTATTTTTACACGTCTCTATTGTGTATGTCCTTAATGCTTTAAAATATTCCTGTAATCATACCTTGCGTAACAAATGAATAATATATATATATATATATATATAATTTAATGCATGTAAAAATAATGTAATAATGTATATTATTGTACATAATAATTTAAGTAAATGTATCTAATATGCCTTATTTATTTTGCATTTTTAGTCTGAATATTATGATTTGGCTTTTCTGTCCTGAAATCCGCAAAATCCTAAAATCCGCACAACCTCTGGTCCCAAGCATTGCGGATTTCTGGACTTCTACTGTATCTTCAACGATAACGCATATTTTTAAAATTTTGAATATTTTGCTGTGTTTAAAAACGGCGTTTTTCAAGATGGCAGGCGACTGTAAAAACACTATACCAACAAGTGCGTTAAAAATTCGCCAAACCCCGTCCGGCCCTTTATCAAAGTAGCTCTTCAGTTAGAGAGCATTTAAGCTGAGGTTTTCGGATTGTAAGACAGAGCATGTTATCCATCGAGATCCATGTTACTAGGTTTTGTCAGTTCCGGTAATTCTTCGGCTTAGCTTTACAGCTGCCTAAACGTTATTGTTACGCCAGTGAGAAGTTCTGAGTCATAGTCAGAATTTAAAATCAATTGTGTAGTCTTTGACTACTAGGCTTTTGAATTTGACTTTTACTGTAAGTTACATCGCCGTAAGTGAGGGATGGTTGTGTGAGCACTAGACGTGCATTTCATCTTCAAGTTCTTATTTAATAAAAAGCTTTTTTTCGTACGGGCACAGCTTTCGGGCCGTTACTGATTTGCCCATACTGCGTACGGGCAATCTGATTTCTATTTCGCTTGCACTGTATCGGCCGTATTTTTTCCAATTTTAGTAACAAATTATTCGTATAGATGGCGATAGTTGTCCAGTAAATGATAGTTTGCAGTTTATTGTATTTTCTACTCTGATTGGTTCAAAAGCACAGGTTTTTTCGCAGGTTTTGTATCAGAAGACGAATTGTTATTTTCAGTGGATAGCTTTCTAGTTACATTTTACTAACCGCCTGATAATTTTATTGATGTAAGAGCTGAATAATATATTTTTACTTTTAAATAATGGATAATTCAGAGCGTATGGAGCTAATTTCTTGTAATTCGAACTCGGAATCAGAAACTGAATTATCTGTAAATGATAGTAGCGAAAGTTTACTAGATGACTTGGATAGTAGTGACTCTGATAGTAGTACAGGTGGAATCAGTCAAGCAAGACAATTTTTTGAAATTAATTGTGATAATCCTTCGGATCCACCTTCTAGATTTGCTTTCACTTGAATTCCAAAAATTAATTTGGATATCGATGAGAGTAAAGGTAAACTTCAGTTCTATGACGCTATCATAGACGATTATTTGCTTGACCTGATTGTTTTTGAAATAAACAGATATGCTGAGCAATGCATAAAAAACCGTACACTTCGTAGGCATTCCAGGAGCAAATGACAACGGCAACAGAATTAGAAAAGAGACTAGGTATTTTTGCCCAGACTGTGATGTTGGACTGTGCCTGTCGCCTTGCTTTAAGATATATCACACTAAATCAGATCTTTAGAAAAAGAAGGGTAATTATGTTTAGTATCAAAACATTAAGTGTAATTGAATTGTAATCGAAAATATCTGTTAAGTAATTGTACTATTTTAACTGTAAATGTAACTTCCCTGTTTTGCATTTATGTAAGGGAAAAAACAACTTGCAGGGAAAATTGATTATTTTCATTAAAGAAAAAAAGTTGTAATAAATGCTTAAAAATATTAGAAATGTTAATTTTAATAACATATCTTTACTTAAAAATGTAAAATGAACAAAAAAATGCAATGAAAGATATGACTTTTTTTGACCGAATTGTGGAAAAAAATGAAACTGTCAAAGGGTTAAACTCCTTAAGTCTCTGCAGTTAACTTCAGACCAATCGATAATTCGCTCCAAATCCGTTAGGATTGGTATTCATACTAGCGATGCTACCAAAGAAAGTTTGACTCTATAAACTATTCAAGCAGGATTAGTTGTTCATACTGGAAGACAGTCTATTAAACTGTGTTGTAAAACACAATATATGAGGTGCGTACTAAAGGAAGTAGTACAGTAGAATTTTTAGAATACACCCTGCCGGGACGCAAACCTGGACTTTTCGATTAAGCGCCAAGTGTCCTACTGTTACACCATGAAGGCATGCTGGAAGGAGGGAGAAAACACCTTATGTACTCTCCTTCTTAAAGGGCGACTGGGCATTAGAAGACCCAGTCGCCAAATCCTGGTGGTGACGAGTTATGTCCACCACCTTTTAGCTCGGGTTCCACTTGTAGAGTCATTAGGTCATTCTGAAACATAAAGTGTGAAAACGGACTCAAACCTGGACCTCTCGAATACGCGCCGAGTGTGCTACTGTTATTCCACCAAGGCATACTGAATGAAGGGAGAGATTTATAGCAGAGGTTACCAACCTTTTGACTAACGTGTACCATCTGAACAAAAACTGAAAAACTTTAGTATTACGACTACGTTTTACAATGATTATTTTTCAATTTCTCAACTAAAATATTAAAAATATATATATTTTGCCATTTGCGCAACCTATTGGGTATTTGTATTAAATATGCACACATAAAAACGATTAGATGAAAAATTGGTTACCATTTTAATTATCAAAATTTAAGTTATAATACCTTAATTTTAAAATTTAATGCGAAATTTGGGCCTGCTTAAGACAGCTCAATTTTTTAATGTCCGGTCTTATTTCACTTAGTTTTAACAGTAATTAGAATGCGAATTTAATTCTGTTCTGTATTTAGTTTTCGAATATAACATGGAAGAAAACCCTTGTTCACACAAATAGGTTGTGCAAAAAGGCAATATAAATTTAATAGCTCTATTTGAAATGCCTTTAAATGCTTTTTTTCATTTCAGCCAAAGGTTAACTGTTTTTTTTTAAGTCTTAGAGTTCGATCACAGGAAATTTCTATAAATTGTTCTTTTTCTTCACGAGATAAAATTTCAGACACATTTGAAAAACTTAGATTTCTAATGCAATTTTCTTTTTCCTAGTCCTTGGAGAAATACAACCTGAAATCATTTATCAATGAAAAACAATGATTTTTAATGACGGGTGCTGGTTAGAAAATTTCTAAAAGTGGTAATATGCTTAAAATATTATCATCAAATTCTTTGTATATTAGTTCGAGTTCCTTTATCATTGCTTTTATTGTATCTCTAATGTAAACAATTAACACTTTGTCCTCGTAATCCTAAATTTAATTCATTTAACTTTCCAAAATTATCAGCTATACATGTTAAACGAGACATATATAGTTATATATATTTATAATTCACTAAATAAAAATTCAAGACATATATATTTATAATTCACTAAATAAATATTCTTGCAATTCAAATTTTGAATCACAGAGGAACATTCGTATTTCTGATCGAAGTTCAAAAAGACGATTTAAAACTTTGCGTCCGGATACTCAGCTTACTTCGGAATGTAACAAAAGCGTTTTATGTTCACTGCCCATCTTTTGGGGTAAAATAGTAAATATGCTTGAATTTAAAGCTCGGCTTTTTATAAAATTAACAATTTCTACAGCTTGATTGAAAACGATTTTCAGGTTGTCGCTCATTGTTTTGGATACTAAAACTTCCCAATGATAGGAGCAGTGAGTAAATTTAGTTTAAGGTAAGACTTTATTTATTTGAGAAATAACACCGGAATGTTTTCCTGTTAAAGACCGAGCTCTGTCACTGCTTACAGCAATGCATTTATTACAAGAAATACCATTCTCAGACATAACAGTGTCAATTACTTTGAAAATTTGATTTGCAGTTATTCTATCATGAAGAGATTCACAAAATAAATACTCTTTGGCAATTTGTTTGTCTTCTTCAAAACGTACGTAAACAAATAATTGAAAAACGTTCGTTATGTCAGTACTTTTATCCACTTCCTATGCGAAATACACACTGTGTTTTATTTTTTGAATAAGTGTCTCTTTTATGAAATTTGCCATTTCATGGATTCGTCGACGTACTGTGTCATTTGATAAGGAAATACTATTATTAAGTTCATTAGCCACTTTTTCGTTGACTAATGTTAAACCGATATCTTTAGCTGCTGGTATCTGCTAAGTTTGTCCAGTCTTGGCTTACCAGGTAACTAGTTTCCAAAGCTTTTTCACTTGAAGTAAATTTCAAGTGAAAAACTTGTTTACTATTATTTTTGAGTTTACTATTACTATTATTTTTTTGGTTTTACTATTATTTTTGAGTTTCATTACTTGTTTACTATTATTTTTGAGCTCCGATCTCTTAAAATATTCTTCAGATTTATCCTTTAGATTGGCACGCTTAGATTCAAGATGTGTGTTTGGAAACGATGGTTTCATACTTTGTTTGGATAATAATTCACCGCAAATAACACATTGAGACTAAGGGTCGATCTCATCTCCATTT
Organism: Stegodyphus mimosarum; assembly: GCA_000611955.2. Taxonomy (NCBI): domain Eukaryota; kingdom Metazoa; phylum Arthropoda; class Arachnida; order Araneae; family Eresidae; genus Stegodyphus; species Stegodyphus mimosarum. The sequence goes on from KK112383.1 coordinate 43,434, forward strand.
CAAGTAAACATAAATGATAAATAACTTTAATTTATTTTCTATAAACACATTTTTCTATTCTTTTCGATATTTTTAGTGCTAGTCAATTGTTCTGAATCCATCAACTGTGAATAATAATTTTTCCGCTTAGTCCATTTTTCCATTTTGAAAAATCTAGGTTTGTTTTATTATTGCTTTCGCAGATATTTTAGTGAAAAATACAGGGTGTTTATAAAGTACCGGACTCATTTTGATGTTTAATAACTCATAAAATAATGAAGATATAAACAAACTTGTGGCATTTATTGATGGAATAACTTATATATTTTCCTTTTAAGTTTTGAATATCTTTACTTTTGTAAATATCGTCCGCGCGCGTGGTTAATTTCAGATAATTTCATTTTCCAATCTAAATATCTGTACTTTTCAAAATATCGTCTGCTTATTAATTGCATTTTTCTCTCTTTTGATTTTGGCAACTATTTTATCGCCATAATATGCGCATATGAGGATCTAAAAACCCCCATGAGTACCGTGAGGCACAAAGGGATTTCCAAAGGTTAATGTGGGTTGTGGACAAATGCACGACCAAGTCATTAGGCCTTTCGTTTTTACAGAAAAGACGGTCTCATCAGTCGTATACTTAGACATGTTGGAAAACTTCGTATTTCCACAACTATAAGAGCTTCAGCGACATGTCTCTTTGCAACAAGATGGTGCACCACATCATTGGGGTACCATCGTTCGTAGTTCTTTGAATGACCATTTTACAGGAAGATGGATTGGGCGAGGAGGTCCAATTCCTTGGCCACCCAGATCACCCGATAGAACGCCGCTGGAATTTTTCTTTTGGCGATTTGTAAAGGATAACATTTACAGGAGGAGAATGTCGAACATTGATGACCTAAAAGTCAGAATTACAACCGCAATAGCCTCTGTGGATGCCGACATGCTTGCCGGTACCTGACGGGAAATTGAATATCGACTTGATATTCTCCGTGCGACGAAGGGGGCACACGTGAAAGTTAATTGGCAAGGATCATGAAACTTTTTGAGTCTATCTAACCATTTATTTATTACTTTTAATCTATCTTTATTATTTTATGAGTTAATAAACATCAAAATGGGTCCGGGACTTTATAAACACCCTGTATATTACGACTGCTTCAAAAACAGACGACTATATTCTCAAATCACTTAGAAAAGTAAGGAATACAAACAAGAAACTTAGAGCTTTATCACTTGAAAAAGTGAGAACTTTATCACTTAGAAAAGTAAGAACTAACAAGAAGACAAAATGCCTGCTAGAGACGGCAAATCGACGTAAAAATGATTCTAATTGAAAATAGAGCTATCTGAACCTGGAAATGGTGGCGATATCATAGAAACCCGGAAATGGTGGCGATATCAACGGTGTACACATCATAGAAAACTCTAGTAGACATGTTAATAAATCTATCAATTTTTAAACTAATGTGATACTATTATCTTTTTATAGGAACTTATTTTTATTTCCTATTAAATACAAAATCCAGTTCTAATCCTCTTTTTAAGAACATGATTTATGCAAAATTTTATTATATCTATGGCTAAAAGAATATTTTTGCAAAAATAAAAACGGATTATCTTGCCAACGTTTGTGTGCGACTATACACCTTTAACAAAGCTCAGATAGCCTAAATTGACGAGTGTTAGAGAAAAACTTAAACAGGAAGTTGGGGTACATGATTTTTGGGTTTAATAGTTAAAAATACTTTGTTTCTTTGCGTATCACCTATTTTTTTCTTGCGAACCACAGGCAGAGAACTGCTTCTTTATAGCATTAATGAATTAAACGGTGAAAAGAAATTTTTTTGGTAAGTATTAAAAAGAAAAATTTACTTACATTTTAGGATTCAGTTACAAATTTTAAATAGTATTTAACATCTTCCCGTTTCGATATCCTCATAGGAAGTTAAAGACACAGATATCAGAAATCATCAACAAAATTGAACATATTTAACTATTAAAATGAAAGGTGGTCTAATTTGAAATAAACCAGACAGAACATTAGTTACAAAGCGAATATGTTTTTACTTAAAAGATGCCTCAGAAGCTAAAAATCATCTCTTATTTGAGAAATTATTTCGGAAAGAGGCTGTGTAAGTAGAACAGAAATAATGAGGGATTTTAATATTAATAATGCAAGAATATTGATTTTAATTTATTAATCGTGTAGAGACATTAAGTACTTTTTGAAAGCAGGAGAGACGAAAAATGAGTTATGCCCTCGCCGGGACTCGAACCACGGACTTCTCGAATACGCGCCGGGCGTGCTGACCACTACACTACGAAGGCATGTGAAGAAGGCGGGAGAAATACCTTATATACTCCCCCATTTAAATTTAGGATTAGGGGCCCCAATCGCCAAATATTAGTAGTGGAAAATCTTCATCCACCTCCTTTGTAAGTTCGGGCACCACTGTAGAGACATTAGGTTATTTCGAAGCAGAGGATATGAAAAATGAAGACTGCCTTCGCCGGGACTCGAACCACGGACTTTTTGAATACGCGCCGAGCGTGTTTACCACAGCACCACGAAGGCATGCCAAGAAGGCGGGAGAAATACCCTATAATCGTTAACCGAGTAAAATCAAATTGCCTTAAAATTTCTTTCTAATGTAATTATCGAAAACTTGTGAAAACGTTTTATCCAAATTAAAACTGTTCTGAGAGGGTAAAGCATAGCATTTAATTGTATTCCTAATGAAATGTCGGTTGGAAAATGTATTCTTTTACATACGTAGGAATCTGAAGTAGTGTAAAAATATATGCATTTATATTTTTATTTACTAATTCAAGGGTCCGGGTTCGAATCCCGAAGAAGGCATGGTTATAGCTTAATGTTCGTTCCTTTATAGGAAGTAATGGTCGCCGACTATTAAGTGCCTCAAGAATAAAATGGATAACACATCTGTCCTTAGGAGAGACCAATGCTAAATAGGTAAGTACCCGCCATTAGGTAAAAGAAATGTTTATATTTACGACGTAATTACAAAATGTTTACCTCCGAACATATCAAAACGTTTTGATCATAATGACAACTCACTGAATGTTTTGATAAATAAAGGCAATATTTCACTACTTCAAAGAAGTGTGTGGGAAAAACCAGTACGGGCCTCTCCACTCCTTCCTTTATCCGCGGGAAACGCTATTTTCTAAGGAGATATAACCCATCATATATCCTTAATTCTATGTTTTGTTTCTGATTGATTTATATTCTGTTTCCAAAATAAAAATGTTTTCAGGTTACTTATCGAAGCATTAGTATGAGAGGAAATTTCCTTTCCATGCTACGAACTTAAAATATCAAAGAAATATTTGAAACAAAATCGAAATTGATTGCTCATATTATTTAATTCAGTTTCAATTTCGATTTCATTCTCATGCAGATTTTTCAACCATGCCTTTCTTTATTTTCCTATTAAAATTCCTGACAATTGCGATATGGTTGTCTTCTTGTTATAATGCTTGTGTAAACTAAAATGATTTGATAATAGAAATCTGCTAGATAGTATACATCTATAATATGAAAGTAATGAAGTTCTAAATAAATTTAATATTTTCTCATTTTATGCTATTCGCCTTTAAAATTTATTAAAAGGTTTCGAAAAAGTCTGAAATTTGTTACGAAATTTTTATTGTTCCAAAGGGGGCAATTTGCCCAGAAGAGCTATTACTTTCGTTTTGGCAATTTCCGTTGGTTCACTATGAACTTGACAGACACTTGAAATTTTGAATAACGTAGTCCTCCACTTGAATATGGTTATCCTGAACCCCAAATTTAAAATTTGTTTTATTATCTATTTCAAATTTTGTAAACCTTTAACAAATTTTTGATTCAGAAAATCAACGATTTCAAAGCGAGCAATGACAACACTGTACGGGAAAAAAAGAAAAATTATCTCCAGCGCGTGAGACTGTGTATCCGAAATTCTAAAAATATGCTCATTTTGAAGTTATTTTGCGATATTGCTGTTGAATTGAATTTTATGGTTTCAGTGCAAAGAACATGGTATTTAATAAATAAAGATAACACATAAAATGTTAACAAAACACCCCTTTGGGCGTAATCTGAAAGCTTTCAGTTTTTTTTATTAAATTGAATTAAAATTCTAGAATTTCTGAAATTTAACAAAAAGTATAATCCTCGTAATATTTAGGTTAGGCACATAGATATAGTGCATGAAATAGTTCCTTCAAGAGAAATTTTGAAAATATTTATAATTTAATTAATTAATTTGAAATGTTTCTTTATAAAGTACTTGGCATTTTCATAAAAAATTACGCATAAAGGGAAATGACAAAAGTTATGCCAATAAAGTTTCCTTGGAAACTAAATCTTATTTAAAAATAAATGTTATAAAAAAGCTTCTGAAGTGAAGAAGCTTTTGAAGTTTAGCTTCTGAAGCGAAAAACGAAGAAAATCTGCTGCTTGATTGATGTTTCATAATAAATGCAAATTTAATAAAGGGTGCTTTAACAATATCCTTAGTGAAACACAGTAAGAACATTAAAAAACTTGTTTTATTAGAAAGAGATTTTTAGTGAAATAAAAGAGTTGTCTGATAAATATATCGAAGTTAAGCTGACTAAAAATAATTCTGCATGAAAATGGATAATTTAACCACGAAATTTTTACAAAATTTCATCGACAACAGCTGTGTTTTTCGAAATCACAAATCGCAGAAAGCACATTTTTTACTCATTCAATCAAAGAGCCTTCCTTTGAAGTAATATAAGAAAACAATCTTTTTATGATTTAAGAAATTTACGAGTTATTCTCTGTAATACAATTAATTATTTTTCATATTTGCTGACGCACGTTACGTCAAGAATTAAAAGACTTTACCATCCGATTTATATCATTTAAGAATTTTAATTTTGAGTTTTACAGTGTCGAAAATACCGAAACACTACGCTCGGCACTCATTACTCGTTCCGATTTATTGTTTTAAGTACTTAATCCTTGAAATGTTCCTTTGACACATTAAATAAAGGGTAATTAATATATTTTAATTTTTATCATTCTTCAATTTCTTTGTTTTCATCACTTCTTACATTTTCCCCTTACATAACAAAAGTGATAAGGTATTTTCTCCCTTATTTCCGCATGCTTTCGTGATGTAGTGGTAGGACACTCTGCGCGTATTCGAGAGGTCTAGGTTCGAATCCCGGCGAGTGCACATTTTTCACATCTCCTGCTTCCAAAAAAATTTCTAGAGATTATACAGTGGCGCTAGAACTCAAAGGAGGTGGATGATGATTCTTCACTACCAGAATTTGGCGACTGGGTCTCGTAATCCCCAGTCACACTTTAAAAGGGGGAGAATAAAAGGTATTATCTCCCTCGTTTTTGCATGCCTTCGTTAGCACACGATAGCACACTTGGCGCGCGTATTCGAGCGGTCCAGGTTCAATTCCCGGCGAGGTCATTGCTCATTTTTCGTGTTTTCTACTTCAAAAAATTCTAATTAGTCTACAAAGTTTGGTATACATCTTTGGCTTGGAATATTTTTTCGCTTTTAATATACTGTTGCCATTAATTTGGTTATATATATATTTCTTCACATAAGAAATCTTTTAAAAAATGACTTCTTTTGTAACTAAAACTTTCAATAATTTTACATTTACAATGTAAAGAAATATATTTATTATAGAAAAAATTTCATTGCTTTTTAATATAAATTATGTAGTGTCCTAAGATAAGGTTTCTCTGGTAAAAAAGGTTAAAAACTTCTTTCTTAAACTTCTTTATATATCGGTTTTGTTGTTATAACTGCCAATCTTAATATTAGATTAGAGAAAACTTTGGAGTTTGAATTGAATTTAATACAAGCAGGTATAATTTATGAAGCAGACAATTCAAGAAAATGCATTGCTTTTTAATATCAATGGTTTCGTTAATGCTGGCCTTACAGAATGATTGCGTATAAACTTTTAGGATGTCTAGACATCTAATTTAAGATAAAAACAGAGAAAGAAAATATAAACTGATATTTGCTTTTACTGGTTAAAATTAGAATGTCCTATTAATATCAAGTGGAATTGTATGGTTTCAGCGATAAAGCTGCACAAGTAAATTATTTATCTTCACATATAATGCCAACGTTATAGGCGTTGTGTTGGTAATGATGTATTGAAAGCGGCAACTGAAAGAAATTCGCCTACAACTGTCGAGCAGTCGGCAAAAGAGGTTAAATTATAGGTATTTCTCCCGCCTTCTTCGCATGCCTCCGTGGTGTAGTGGTCTGCATGCTCGACGCGTAACCGAGAGGTCCGTGGTTCGATTCTCGGCGAAGGCCTTCCTCATTTCTCATGTCTTCTGCTTCGAAATAACCTAATGTCTCTACAAAATCACCAACATCGTCAACTGTCCAATACCATTTTAAGGATCCCCTGGAATCGTGTTTGAAATGGAATGTTTCCCAACTTAGATATCTCAATTTTTCTGAAAAAAATTTCTATTAATGTACTTATCCAGAAATACGTAACAGTGAAATACTACCTGCTAATATTCTAGAGACAGACAATTGAAAATCACAAAACATAACGAGATACGACAAAAAGTGCTATTTGGTTTATTTAAAAATTTTCAAAAGGCAGTTCGAAAATTTGGGAGGTCACCAAAGGTCATTTACTCATGTAAGCGAATACATAAAGTAATGAACAATGAGATAAAAGCCGAAAGAAAGTATTATGCAGCATTTTGGTTTCAAGGATAATACTAACTGGTTGTGTGGGCATGAAACAAAGGCAGGTAATTTTGTTGGGACACGCAATTGGGAAAAATGGGTAAACAAAGTATTGGAATAAAAGATCTTTTATCTTTTAGTAGGAGAGAAATACTTCCTGTAATGCTATTGAATCAAATCGTTTCAAATTTGTTTATCATTCCAATGATTTGTTACAGTATGAGTCTTGACCTATGCCATAATAAAATAACAATCTAATGAATTATTAAAGCTGAATAATTATAAAGTACCTGCTTTTAATATTTATATATCTACCATAGTAGATCTTTAAGAATTCTAAATTGTTTTTATCAAACTAAACCCGGGTAGAAATGTTTTCTGTTCTTTGTTCTGTTAAAAGGCTTTGCATTAATAAGAATTCAAAACTGTGCTTATCAATGCATAAATGATACATTCGCGTTTCGCATCAAAACAACAAACTCATGTAGTTTGCTTGGCAATACACACAAACTTAAAGTAAAAGGTTTAATAAATCTAATAGAAATTTAATCTTTGAAAACTTCGGTAAGAAACAAGAAATTCTTTAATTAATTTTAATATGGAAAAAAAAATCTGAAAGCTTTCAGATTCTACATTACGCCCAAAGGGGAGTTTCTTTAACGTTTCGTGTGTTACCTTTATTTGTTAAATATCACGTTCTTCGCACCTAAACCATAAAATTCAGTTCAAGAGAATAACGCAAAATAATTTTAAATTGAATATATCTTTAGAATTTCCAATACGCAGTCTCACGAGCTGTAGATAAAAAAATCCTTTTTTTGCACAACTTTGCCATTGCTCGCTTTGAAATCCTTGAGTTGTTAATCAAAAATTCCTTAAAGTTTTACAATATATGAAATCGATAATAAAACAAATTCCAAATTGGGCTTCCAGATGCCCATGTTCGCAGTAGGATTACGTCATTCAAAATTAGATGGTTCTAGGTACCGTCATTTTATCACAATGCGAGAAGCATGCATACATTAATGCATATTCTTCATTATTTAATTTCTTTAAATATAATACAGGGCTGCAATATTTGGTGGCAAGAGTTTGAAAAGTGAACCGACATTTAATGTTTCCGACTCAAAATGCCGAAACGAAAACAATAATCCTTCAGGGACAAAGCCCCTTTGCACTAACAATTCTCATATCTTAGTTTATTTAGAACTATACAAACACTACTACTTTAAGTAACAAAAAATATGCTGAGTACATAATAAATAATAAATACACTGATATGATAATGAATTGATTGAGAATGGACTGATTCCGGATGCCTCTTTGATTGTCCACCTCGGCTCGGTGGAGGGGCGGCAATATGTTCCGGACGGGGATTGACGAACGGGTACGTTATCAAACTGTGGGTGGCTACGCAATATGGGTGGCGTAAAAAAGACCTTGGTCACTCTCAGAAAGACGTATAGAATTTGTTTGCCTGTAATACTGTTTTTGCTGCTTCGATGTATTGCTTGCGGCAAATACAACTTCCCTAACTTAATAAATTACTATTTTTCAGTGTTAAGCCATTTCAGTTGTTATTGTTTACAGTTCATTATGGTTCCTAAAATGTGAACATTCTTTTATTTGATCATAATACTGACTGACTGAATTACAGCATTATACCTGGTATTTGGATTCTATTATAAGAGTTTGCATTATTACTTGTTGACTGTATAAATTTATTCTGTTGTTAAATTTCACAATAATCGCAGGATAAGGATTCATACTTCATTTCTCGCTTTATCGGGGTAAATTCAGCTAATTCCATAGTATCAGCTGAAGTGGAGGACATTGGTTCAAGAACTGTGTTAGAGGGTATTGGCCGAAGGATCCCACATGCCCATAAGTTAATTGAGCCAATAACTTAATAGTATAACGAGTAATTATTACCGAGATTATCTTCAATACTTATGTGTCTAACATAAAATTGGTCAAAAAGTGTTTGTAAAAGCTTCAAAGAAGTTGGCCAACGTTCGACGCATTGGAAGCAACAGGAGAGCACGACTGGCCCCTTGAGCGGCCGGAAAAAAAAATCTTGGGCCAACTAGTCAGTCAGTATCAGAATAGTCACTGGTTGGTACTAAAGCATCCCAGAAAAACTCACTTCCGGGCACTTCAGCAGAGCTTGATTCTTCGTTCACTGTGGTTACTCATAGAAAGAGACAGAACGATTCTTTAAAACGAAAACTCTAAGATAACGTTCTTTTGATTGTAGCAAAGGATTCCAATAGATCACCAAATAGTATTCAGTCAGAGTTGTTGGAGGAGCTAAATACAACATTTGATTCTTCACATAGAGTAAATCTGTTCTATCCATTCTAATAGTTTATTGGTTCGCTGCAGCAATAAGAAGCACCTGACTGTAGTGGAAAAAGCAATCAACACTAAAGCCGACCTCAAAGATGATTTGCAACTGATAGAATCTCATCCATTAAAAGTGAAAGTTGTAATACTTGGGGTTCCATTCAAAACTGAGGCTTCGGATATTATTGTGCAGACTTTGAATTATTTGGAAAGGCCTCCTACCTGATTCGGTACATCCCCTCACATTTGAGCCCCATACTGACAGCAGAAGCAATTGGATTATTGAACTAGATCCCACTTAAGCGGGGGCTATTAGTCACGAGGGACATTTCTAGATTTCTTTCTCTTTACCAGATGTTTTTCTCATTATCCGTTGTTATTATTGCTAAAGATTTAGAATATTCAAGCAGAAATTGTAACTCTACACCAATCTGCGTTAGTTGGTTTGGCGAGTATGCAGATAATAGCTGTAAAGAGGTACCTAATTATGCAGACTATAAACTGTCCAATAAAAATCATGAGACTAATTACTCATTGGATCTTCCTGAAAATTCAAGAATTTGTCCAACGTGAATTTCAAGAACTTGTATGGCAGCGCTCCAGGAAAAGGGCAGCAAAAAGCTTAATGGATTAGCTTTCGGATGTTCGTATATTTTGTACCGCTGCATGGCCTGGACACGACACCAAATATTAGAAATTTCCTGTGTGAAGATTACAGTATTAAAAGTTAAAATGAAGTGTGACTGTGATAATAAACTAACAGCACAAAACTGGGAAGAATTACTTTACATTGCTTTAGATGATGTTAGCTAGCATTGTATTATGACCGCAATAACCCTTAAATTAAACTTATGCATGCAAGATGAGATATGTGACCTAGCATAGTAACATTAATTAATTAACTTACCCAGAATTAGCAAAGCCAGGTGCAGAGTGATGACAACCTATATCACGTGTGACATAATGTATTTTCTAGTATACACGCATGATTATTTTCTTGAATAAATATCAGAACACAAATAAATTAACCAGATTAATAAAACCATTTCGCTAATGAACACACATTATCGTAAATAGATCTACAAAAAACTTGCACAAGACATAAGTTAGATAACCTCACTACTGTAGACACAAAATGGACACAAATTAATCCATGAGCATCCGTTTATATAAAGGGTCCTGAGAACGCAAATCTGTGAAACATTTTTGAAGAGTGACAGTTCTGCCGGACACTATAATCATTTACTTGAAATGCAAGTAAAACTCGTTAACGCAAACATTTTTCCGATGAACCACGTGGTCGAAGAAATATAAATTTAGCGAAGCTATCGTTCAGGTTTATCTTTCTCACAAGCATAAAAAAACTGATAGCAGCTATCTTCAATAGTCAGGATCTTCAATAATCTTACAGTTGTCCAGGTCGTCTATATACATGTCGATACCTTCACGAAATTCTGCATGGCGTAAAAATGGTAGCAGGAGAGAAAAAAATCACGGCATCTGCAGGAGAAGGAACAGAGCGAAAAACGCGTCTTTTTTCCCCCAATTCCAGCGCAGAAGGCCAAAGAACCGGATTGGAAATCCCTTCAAAGGTTGCCTTGATACGATGACGATTATGAATGATGTGGAAATACACAGTGCAGGCTTGCCTGCACATTGATGCCAAAAGAATCTGATGTAATTGCTTAACTGCTTCCACTAAAAACTTGTTAATATCTTTGGAAATCCAGATTAAAATTATTATGACATCCAAAGCTACCAAGATGATTCCCATTCTTTCTTTCTTGTTGGGCATATTTTGTTAATATATTTTAAATATCTTTAGTAATTAACTAAGCTTTGATTTATAATATTTTCTAACTCTTTTTAATGCATGGGCGATAGAGTTATTTTATTGTGAATTTAACAGAATCAATGATTAACTTTATCTGTTTCTTATTGGCAAAATGTGTTTGTTTAATTTGTTGGTCTGTGGAAAATTTCTCTGTAAAAGTATAAAGGATATGGAGAATGAGAAGATTATTCCAGGCAGAAGTAGCCGACCGTTGTCCGAGCAGATAAAACTTCACTCCATATTCTGTGCCTATAGTTTATAAATGTCAGGGCCCACAGAACTTGCGCCTACGGCTCTAGGGTTTAAAGAAATTCAGATGGCACCATGATTTCTTATAATCCTGTTCCTCCTCTCTAAAAAAAGAAAACTGAACCCTAAATATCCTTTGTTTATTTATTACGTGCTCTCCGCACTGCTCGGCAGGGTAGGAATGCCCTGTAGGTGGCATGCTAACGAAAACTGGCTCATATCCATGTTACGTATGATGAAAAACACGAAAACACCCATTCAGCCACCCAGTTCACTGGGACTCGAACGCAAGATCAAACTACCAGTGTTTAATGGCTTTTACCGCTCCGCTGCTGGTGGGCTTCTAAGAGCCCTTGAAACGGTTTTAATAAGACATCTGTCTCAGCCTTCCATTGGTGGGTTGTAGGTTTTCTCACAGGAAAAGTAAAGAATTCTTAAAAAATCTGCTAAGGGCACCGTTTTGGATAGGCAGACAGCTTTGAAATAACTTTAAACTAAGATTAAAAAAAAACCATTTGAAGATTTAATTTTTAAAGCATTTAGCGATTTCTTGAGCTTTGCACTGAAGAACGACAGTGATTTTAATAACTCACTTTCAAAAAAGATATAATATACTTTCGAACATTAAGCTTCTTTCTTTAAAACTGTCTAACATTCAGTTTTGATGCAGATATTATATAAAAGCTTTATATACACTCATGTCCATAAATTAAGGAAAATTCGGAGTCATGCGGAAATCGATCTCTAAAATAAATATAACACCTGTAAAATCACTACAAAAATCTTCAAGAATCATATGCAAATTTCAGGAAGTAACCAAATGACACCGATGGTACGTCACAATGACGAGAGTGTAAGAGAGTGATATATAAGGAATACAGGCAAAGAAGTAAAATTGTTCACAGGCGCTTTATAAGCATTTCAGTGCAATAACCGAATAGTTATGACATAAAGGACGCATTTGGATGATTTTTTACGTGGTAGAATTATCTGGAATGTGGGCGTACCCAACTGGAAGTATCAGACGAACTCGGAATTGCCCAGAGTGTCATCTCCAGATTTTGGCAATGATTCCAAGATGATGGTAATGTGAGTAGACGTTACAGCACAGGTCGAATTATAACGACGAATGAGGACCGGTATTTGACGGTTACTGCCAAAAGAAACAGGAGGAGCACAGCCTCAGACCTGTCTCGTCAGCTCTCTTCAGCCACTGGTACGACAATTTCAAGGCAGACCGTGTACAGACGCTTAGGGCAGATTGGTCTATATGCTCGTAGACCTGTCAGATGCGTTCCACTTACTGCAACTAACTGTCCGCTGCAGTTAGCCTGGAGTAGAGAGCATGCATTGTGGACAGCGCAACAGTGGGCTTGTGTGATGTTTTCCGACGAGTCCAGGTTTAGCTTGCAGTCTAGTCTCGCCGGACTTTCGTATGGGGAGCTCCAGGTACCCGTTGCCACTAAGAAAACATCACTGAACGACACCGTTACGGTGGTGCAGGAGTGCTCGTTTGGGGTTGAATTATTCTGGGTTGCAGAACTGACCTGAATGTTCAAATTGGAACCATGACAAGCCAAATCTATCGGGACGAAATTCTGGAACAACATGTACATTTGTTCCGGGGCGCCATGGGCGCACAATTTGTGTTTATGGATGGCAACGCCCGTCCTCACCGTGCAAACATCGTAAGCAAATGCCTTCAATCGGAGGATATCCCCCGTATGGACTGGCCAGCATTCTCACCGGACTTCAATCCAGTAGAGCACGTGAGATGCTTGGCCGACGAGTTGCAGCCCGTCAACCTCCTCCTACATATCTACCAGAACTTAGGAGAGCATTGCTTTTTGAGTGGTGTAATATCCCCCAAGATCAGATCGATAATTTGATACTCAGCATGCCTAGGCGTTGTACGGACTGTATTGCATCGTCTGGTAGACATACAACGTATTAACAATCATACCGACCATGTAATATTGTTTTTTTGTAAATAGGTTTTTTTAGCAATTTGCTCCAGGCAGAAAAAATCGCTAATGTTTTTAATAATATCAAACATATAGCATCGTTTTTTGCTCTTTACCTTTTGTTTAATAAATAAGCTTTACAAATAAGTCAAGTTTGTTTTGTTTCTAACTCTTCCTTTGCCTGATTTTGCAATATCCTTAATTTATGGACGTGAGTGTATTTCGAAGACATGGGGCGTATATTTCATAACTCAAGAAGAAAATAGATTTTGCTTCAGTTTGCCGAAGATACGCCGTTTAAATAGGCAAACTAAAAATTAATGAGAAATAAAGAAGAACAATTGTGGTGCAATCAGAAATAACAAGGAAAAGGTTACAAAACATGAGAAAATGTCTTCCAACGTACATGAAGAAACGAAATTGGATTGCAATAATGTAATAGAAACTGATTATTTCCTTTTTTTCAATGGATACTGCTACCATCATTTCTGAAAGAAAGACTTAATTCCTTTTTATTATTTATCAATTTCTATTTTATTAATTAAAATTATTGCTAATTTTTATTTTGAGAATTTTTCTGACTGAATGAAACAATATATTTGTTTCTTTAAAGAAGCAGGGAACAGTGCAACAAGCTGTCAAAATGCGTACAGCTTTCCATATAGCTAATTGCAAAGTAGGATTGAATTTTACCTTGCTTTGAAGGTCAAAATTGTCGAACATTCATTTAATCGCCGAATCTAAGATAAGTGTCTAAACCTGTACTCTAACGTAAAGGTTCAGATTAAAAAATCTTCGTTAGTATACCTCATTTAAAAATACGTTAAATTAATTAAAAGTTTTTCTACTTAGTAATATATAAAATTTTATTGTTTGTCTCAACGAATACTTGCCCTTGTTACGTATATCGTTTGAATAAGAATAGCCTTCAAGACAATAATATTATTGTACCAAAGATTTCTGTTTTTTCTGCTTCTCCTAGTCTCGTAATAAGAAAATTGCTAGTAGTAACTTTTTATTCAAATTTATCCTTGTATTCTCAAATCATCACCGCCCTGCAAAGAAGATGCCAATATATCTGTTTTGTCTTGCTTGCATTGTTATTTCCCGCTTCGTACAAAAAATCGATGCAAATTCAATCAAGATTTGCATTTTTGGAGCATTCGTTTTCGCATTCATGTTTTAGAGGACCTCTTAATCCTGCATGAAAAGGAGATATCACAATATCGTTTCTCGATGCAATATCCCTACTGTGAAGGTTATATTTATTTGAAAATTGAACTTCAATATATTATCCTTAAGAAACCAAGGAGTAATGTCTTTTAAAAAGAAAAAGTATTTGCCTTTAAACGTGAGGATTCTTTTGTAATTTATAGATTCAAAATATTAAATTCACTATAGAATAAAAATTTTAATGCTAACCATTAAATATTGTTACAATTCAAAAAAATATTGTAGTAAAAGGAAAGAGTAATAAAAATGAACTGTTATGTTATAGGGTTTTTCTCCCGCCCTCTTAACATGCTTCGTGGCGTAATGGTAAGCACACTCGGCGCATATTCGAGAGGTCCGTGGTTAGAGTCCCGGCGAAGGCATTGCTCATTTTTCATCTGTCCTGCTTTCCAAAATAACATAATACCTCTACAGTGGCACCCGAACTGTAAAGGTGGTGGATGATGATTCTCCACTACCAGGATTTGGCGATTGGTTCCCCCAAATCCCAGTTGCCCTTTAAAAGGGAGAGTAAATAAGGTATTTCTCCCGCCTTCTTAGCATGCCTTCGTGGTATAGTGATCAACAATATTCGCATATTCGAGAGATCCGTGGTTCGAGTCCCGGCGAAGGCATTGTACATTTCATCTTTCCTGTTCCTAATAATTCCGCAGAGGCGCCCGAAGTAAAAACGGTGGATGTTGATGATTCTCCACCACCAGGATTTGGCGATTGGGTCACCTAATCTCCAGTCGCCCTTTAAAAGGGGAGTATATAAGGTATTTCTCCCGGTCTTCTTAGCATGCCTTTGTGGTGTGGTGGTCAGCACGCTCGTCGCCTATTCGAGAGGTCCGTGGTACGAGACCTGGCGAAGGCACTGCTCATTTTTCATTTCTCTTGCTTTTAAAAAATACCTAATACCTCTACAATGTAAAAGCATTTTATAGTATTTAAAAGTCGTCTTTTAAAGATTTAATCGTCTTTTAAAGATGCTTAATGACAATAAACATGGATTTTATGCGTATCTTTGCGTTGATTTTGGAACAAAAATTGCGCTGACAAGGGGATTGCAGAAAACTGTATAAGCCTTCCCTTGATATGAAATTAATATTCTTTTTTTATTACAATATATAGTAAACGTACATCTTATAAAAATAAAAAAAAAAGTCCGACACTTCTATATCTTTACTTTTACCGGAAATTTACGAAATTTTCTTCCGTTTTTCATCTTTCGAAAGTGCGATTTAAGCTATACATTAGATTTATATACGTTTTGTTCAAACATAGGTATTTTGACACAAAAGCGAGCTTTTTATAAAATGACATGTAGACTGTTTTCCATATTTCCATTCTATGACTCAAGTTACTCCAAGCTGAGTGCCAAGTTTTGTAAAATGTGCACGAGTAGTTTTTAGAAAATTAGTTCTCAAAATTTTAGTTCCACAGTGCTAAGTGAATATGCTATAAATTTATTACTATCACTTGTTTTACTGGGCTCCCTCTTCCTGATCTTAAAATTTAGGTTGAATTGAAATGAAATTCTTAGATTTTTTGATTTAATTTTAAAATAAATATTTTTAGTAATTTTTATAAATTTTTCAAAAAGCATTTTTGGATTATAACCTATAAAACTTTTACCATCACCTTAAAACAGATGTTCTTCTAGGCATACCTGCAAAGAATTAGAGCTTTTTATTCAAAAGTTCGAAACTTATACGTGGATTTATATATTAGCGGGTTTTAAAATTTATCATATTTGTGATAAGCATTGATAATACCAAAAGGGCTTTACGCACTTTATTAAAATTATTTGAAAGAATGAACGATGCACCTTTTTTATCTTGTGCACAATGAAAAAAAGGAAAGAAAAATAGGTTACCATAAATAAAGAATTTCTCCAAGTGAATTATGGAGCAAACTGAAAAAGTGCGCCAAGATAAATTTTGAAACTTCTCGATAAGTTTCTTAACCAAATTTTGCAAAATTTAGATTTTAGGCATAAATTGAGTCTTAGAATCGAAATTTGGAAAAAATCATATGTCATTTCAGAAAAACTCCTATTTTGAGTCAAAATACATATGTTAGAACAATGCTATATATAAACCTAATATACATCCTATTCGCGCTTTCGAGACATGAAAAGTGCAAATTAAATTTCGTCAGCCAACCAGGAGAACGGGATATATGTAATTGTCCCATTTTTTTGTGTAGAGTGTACATGGTGATGAAAGAATTGCGTGTTAATTTATAAAGTATGGTTTTTCTAATAAGATGGTTGAACATTACCTATCGTTTTTAATATTGCAAAGCTTGCAGTATATTCATGGTATTAAACCTTAGCTGAAAATGTTCTTTTCTTTCATTATAAGCATTTGTCAGGACTGAGTGTTCGGTGCATATTCTTGGCGAACATCTTCGTGTAAATCTTGAACAGGGAGCTGAATGCAGCTATGTTCTGTGGTAGAACTGTTATTAAGTGGTAGAATAACTATACGCAAGAAGGATTTAAAATCTTCTTTTATTAAACCACAATTATATACAGCCACTTCCCAACTCGTGAGGGATACAGAAAATACTGACCGCCACTTGGGTCTAAACTGAACAATCAGATAATTTAAACTAAAACTAATTAGAAATTAAGTAGTCGTTGCTCACAGAGCTATAAACGCGAGGTTGGCCTCTATGCTAAAGGGTGCGTAGCAAGATTTAACTAATACTAACGCACTTAGAATTACTTCAATAAGTAATAATGTAACAGCGCTTCGGCTTAGAATTTAAATACTAGCTGGTCAGGCGAACGTTGAACAGTGTAACAGTGGTCTGAGACTAAAAGCTCTCTCACACTGAGAGGTTCCTACCTTTCTTTTAAATAGAACTAGGCTCCACTTCAAATTAGCATAAAGCTAAAACGCGCGCTTATTCTAACGGGAAGTGGAAATAAGAACAGATAGAAAAAGTCAAATTAAAATAAAGCTTTGTTAGTTTAACTAAAACCTTACACATTCATTAACATGAACGAAAAAATACTGTTGCGCGCGTACGGGTACGTAATAGATTGAATTCACAAGTCCGATAAAAAGTTAATAAAATTTATTCTTATCACAAGAAATGTAATAAAACGCTGGATTGTTCCTCAATGGTATTCATAAAATTTCACAATATCACATAATGTAATCAGTAACTATATTTTAAACTACTAAAACATTAAATAGAACGCAATCCAAAGCGCAGAGAAAGCTAATCCGATGAACAAAATTACAGCAGCTAAAACAACTGAGCTGAGATGTTTCTCTCTGGCTTTTATAACTTTTTAAATCAGCCGCGCGAGACAGTTCTAGCAATTTCTGGAAAGCAAAAAGAGTAGAATTACGGTTACAGCTAACATAGTAGTTAATTACATGTATTCAAATTAAACATCAATTACGGAGATAAACTTTTTTCCAATGTTAAATGTACGTGCTCCTGTATTTTACTTTTGGGCGTAGCTTTCTCTTAAAATTGGTCGCTACATTTGGCTAGGAAACAAAACAATTTTAATTATAATTCTTTTAAAAATTTCTAGCTAAATAAAAAATTCGCAACAATATTTTATTAGATGAAGATAATAAACAGGATAAGCTAGACAGGTCTATGATTACCGTATTAAGTTTTGATTATTACCCTCTGCTTGAGGTTTTCGATTGGAAAGATTCTGGGGAGGGAGGTTGTCTCAAATATGTGAAGTAATGGATATGTTTTTATATTGAGCCCTGCATAACCAATGAAATAGTTCCAGAAGTTGGAGAATATATACCGGTTTCCTGAATTTGGACAGTCAAAAGTTTAACCTGCCCTATTAAATATGTGTTACATCAGAAATGGCGGTGGTCACGAACTTGGAAACCCTGAAAGTGTTTATACTAATTTGAAATGCATCATAAACATTTTTTAAAAAACACTGGAAACTCAATACTTGTGACAGAAATACATAAGTGAAGTTTAGAAATGCATTCCTATTAATTTTCCACGTAACTTAGTTTCGAGGGTAATTTCGGTTCTGTTGCAAACTAGTCGATAGGAAGTTTACAACTGCAGTGATTGATCGTGTTGCCACCCCGAAGCATTTCATACGCGATTTCACGTGAAATGCCCAGTCCATATGTTGTTTTGATGAATTGAAACAATCAGCATTTGATACAAATTTGAACCAGGTACGTCGTCTACACGAACTTAGTTTCGCTGTACATATTTTACATAAATTTTGGGCTTTCATTATTTATCTTTACTCACAGTTTTTTATTCTTTGTTTTTAGCAATAAAAATTTGTATGACAGTAATAGTTTAAAATTTCTAAATAAAAGCAGTATCATTAGAAAGGCATACTATCACTGTCATTTAAAGTTGCATAATTTTTTTTAATTTTTGGCGTGAGTTTTCGGCATCTAAAGTTAAGATAGATAATGTTGTCAATAAGAAAAAAAAAGATCAAAGTTAGGTTTCAGGGAGAAAAATTGTTTAAAATACATATCCAAGAAAAGAACAGAATGTTTCGAACGTTGCAAAGGTAGCAACTCTAATGTTAAAACAAAAATCTTCGAAGTCAAAGGATCATTAAAACCAATAAAAGGCTCAATGTCAGTTGTAAACAGCAATTAATGGAGGTTTGAATATTAAAAAGGCGAAAACATATAATGTGCATGGTCTTTCTCAACGATGTATTGCCGAAAGCAGGAGGTGCTGAAGAATTCTCTATGAGAAACAATTATTAGTACAAAAGTGGAAAATTATCACAATAGGTGAATCTTAGGTGTATTTAAATGAACTCAAGAAATCCATTTGTTATTATCAAAGAGAAGAAAAAAATCTTAGAACATTGTTCAAAGAAGCTAAAAGTTTTTCAAAGGAATTTCTGATTGTTGTTGGTTTATGATGTGACGGCAAATACAAATTAAAGAACATGTAGAAAACTATTAAGATCAACTCCACATATTATCAGGAACATATTTCATACCTGACTTTCAAATATGAAATACATTTTCTTTACCTACAGTGCCATCAATCAGTAGAACTACATCAAGAAAAAGCAAGCAGCCGCACGTCAAAATCCAGTGTTAATTTCCCAGAAAAAATGAAAACGGGTATTAAGGCATACCCTTCACTCATATCTCTGCTAAATTTCCTGATGTACCGCCCGCGGAGCATTGCGCATTTGGATTTTTAAAAAGCGGATTGTTCAGATATAGACCTACAACCCTTCTTGGACTTTGGAAAGCTGTTTAAAAAAGAATGGGAGGAAATACCTCTTCCGTTACTAAAAAAACTTTATTCTGTTAGAAAATACGCTGTAGAAAAATATTGAAAAATAAAGGTTATCAAATGGAACATTTAAAAGACGAAAAGTTTAGGTAAAATATTTACGTAAATGCAATGAAAATCGTGTGAAAAATGTGCAAAAAGTCTTAGTAGAGTACGGCTCTGAATCAGTCTATGGCGTCTTAGAACTGGAGATTTTTTAAGTAGTAATTCGACTATTAAAATATTTGTTGTTATTGTTTCCATAACTGATACTGAAATTATGAAATTCGTCTCTTTTTCATATTATTGTTTAAATAAGAATGATGTGTCTCTTAATATATTGTAGTCGATTATTAAATTGTTTTACTAGATGTATATTAGCGTTTTATTTAAGTTATATTACTTTCTTTCAATCAGAGTCATTTTTTTGGTTGCAGCTACCTTTTGAAACTCATACTTTACTTTACACATACCTTTCAACATTCACTATTTTCTCACTACTTTTAAGTGTTTTTCTTATAACGACTTTTGTTTCAGGCTTACTTTTTATTTTTGGCTTTGCCACTCTCAGCACTTGGTTTTATCTTTTCACCAAACATTTTCAATATCATTTTCGTTTCGATTCTGAGCAAATTTCACTCTTTGAGAACAAGTTGGTTCGTATCTGCGAAAACTTGTAAATGAAAGTTAAAGGAGGAATAATCAGTATTAAAAACAGACTAATGAGTAATATCTGTCATAATGTGATATAAACTAGACCGGCTATTGGTGGAAGTGTAAGAATTTACGTGCCAGTTATTCTTTTGGGAGTTTAGTTAGCAAAAGTAAAAAGTTGTTTCTATTGGTGAACTAATTATATAA
This sequence comes from Stegodyphus mimosarum, assembly GCA_000611955.2. NCBI lineage: Eukaryota > Metazoa > Arthropoda > Arachnida > Araneae > Eresidae > Stegodyphus > Stegodyphus mimosarum. Next base: position 63,887 of record KK112383.1, read on the forward strand.
TAATATATTTGGGTGGGTTTTGAAAACCAGTTACCAAACTGTATAATCGGATATTTGAAGCTATGCTTAAAGTGCAGACTTCCATTTAATTGCATTTAGTAATAAGATTTTAATTAAGCTTCCACTGCAAAAATGCAAAGTAATAAAAATTACTAGGTTGTTGCATTAAATGTAAGTTGAATGTAAAGTAACTGATGTCGAATATCTGCGTCTAGAAATGCAAAATGCAACCTAGGAATGCAAAATGCAGCCTAGAAATGCAAAATGCAATCTTGAGCAAAATGCTGCATTTTAAGGTCGACGGTCTAGAAATAGCATTACATTCAGTATAGAATTAGAGTTTTGCTTAGAAAAATAAAATATACCAATCAATTAATACGCTAACATAAAAATTTTATACAGTTTAATATTTTTTTCTAAATCTAGGTGAGGAATTAAAATTAAATACTTAAAAGTTTACTAAAATCATCAACAAAAATTGTTATCTGAAATAAAATTACTTTTGAGCGTAGCTAAAAAAATGCAGTAATATGAGAATTACATCATTTTATTCTAATTTTATTACCAGTATCAAAACTTTCTTTTATATTTAATAAATAAATATAAATTATATTTGAAAATCCTAATTTACGTCAAATGTTGTTAGGATAATAAGGACAGTTTTCGTACCTGGAAATAGATAAGTATTAAATAAATAAAAAGTTAACATTTAGAGGATATGAATAAACTAGTTTGGGAATAATTTCGTGTTTATAGTATGCAATTTCAGCAAATATGTCTCCAGATTCCTCTCTTCTGCTTAGTGTAGAGTTGTTCTGACTAAATTTAACAAAAGTGAGGACGCTCATATAAAATCATGGGTTATTATTTTAGTCCTACCCTATTATAAGAAACTTGAGCTGGCATGAGGTAGGACCTATTTCACTAGGGTAAGCTATTCTTATCCACTAAATTTCTGAGGTTCTTCCTGGACTTGGTAGAGGGGCGGCAACGTTTCCCAGTATAGGAAAGAATAGGAACAGAGAAACCCTTCTTTCTTCCATGTATTTCCCGGAGGGAAAGCGACCTTCATCAAGGTACGGATGGCTTCCAGTATGGATAGCATGAACATACCTTGGTGGTATATCTATCTCATGGCACAGAAACCTACTCAGTATTGGGTAAACTGCTTCGGCTTGAGATGACTGCAATGGGGTCGTCCTGTTGCGACATGCCAGAGTGTTCCATAACAGACCAATGATAGACGATCAATGTCTCAGGACCAGAAAATTTTCTGTAGAATGTTCTTACCGATCATATTCACTTCGAATGGGAATGAGATTCGAGAAATCTTAGCAATGGGATAAATTGATTTCCATTAATTAGGTTAAATATTTTCTGTAAAACAGGTTAATTCAAGATATAAAGGTTGTTGCAGAAGTACCGACGACACAACGCAATCGAGCAATGTTTCTATCCCAAATGAAATCTTACAGTAGAACTTTATAATAAGAATTTATACTTTTAAGTTTTACTTTGGATTTTATGTTTTGTTAATTTCCACAAGAAGGAAAGATTAATTTTATTAATTACAAGAGTCGTATGAGTTTTTTAATTATAATCGAAAGGTTTATTTTTAACTTCCTTCGGAGTTAGGTGTTATTTTCTCAAAGACCTAACAGGAGGTGATAAATCGCCTGATTTTCTACACCGATAGTTCTCAACCTGTTTAGCACGATACACCCTTTTTAACATTGTTAGAGCATCATTCCTCTTCCTTTCCGAAACTGAAAAAATAAATATACATTTATTTAGATTTAAATTATTTTTAACATATTTTATAAATTAAGCAAACAAAAAATGTACAAAATACTGAAAAATATCAAAACTTGAATAAAATCAGTTTTATATATTCATACATTAAACTTAAGAGCTAAATAAAAGGATAACAACGTTTCTCCCAGAAACTTTGAAATTTCCCCCTGCTTGAGAACCTGGTCTACATGGAATCAAAATTAACCTTTAAAACAGTGGGTTTCGTGCAATTATTCTAAACAGTTAGTGAGTGGTTAAACAAAACCTATTACCTGCGCTTTATCTTACACAACTTCTTGAAGCCAGAAGAAATCCACCCGAATATGAAAGCAGAATATTTGGAAAACTAATTCCTTTATTCCGAGAACAGAGAAAAGTACTTGAAGATATGATGAAAATAGCTTTTTGACACAAGTCATCAAGTTAAAAAATTTAAAAAAAGTTATAGTAATATTATGCAAGATAAACTAAAGATTTGCAGAATCATCAAATTCTAAACTAAGAAAAGAAAACTTACATCAAATGCAGAATTTTTCCTTTATTATAGCCTGTAGCGTTTGATTAAGGTGTTCTCCCGTCATTCCATACGTTATAACTTTAATCCCAATATCTTTGAAGAAAGAATTCATTAACAATGTATTGGAAGGTAAAAAACCTCCAGTTGGACAATGGAACGTTTATTTATGTTCGTAATAATAAATTTCCAGAGATACGGATTCAAAAGTAATAAAATCCCAAACAAACGAAACTCTCTTTTTAGGAATTTCTAATGAGACTTTTCAATATTTCTTTAGCTGGAGGCTTTAAATTAAGAATAAAATCAGATATAAAGAAATTGCTAGGATTTCTTTGGGACACTGAAACCTGATTAGTCAATAAAACTTAAGGTATTTTTTTTCTTTCGAGAAGAATTCTGGGATGTGTATACAAAGCTTTATATTTAACTACTGTTTGCATTTTTAGTGTTATATTTGAAAAACAAAAGCTACAGTGCGTTTCAACATGGTAAAATATCAGCGAGTAAAAGTATTAAATTCGCTTTTATTGAAGAAAGCACTTTAATTAAAAATTTTTCCTTAGTGCAGTTAAAATCTTATTTAGTAAAAACTAGTATGGTGTAGATATAAAATATTTGAAGATAATAACATTTGCGGTTTAAGAGTAAATAAATGAACAAATTTGGTAAAACAACTAGTACAAAAAACAAGAAAGTATTACTAACTATAATTTCGTTGGAACACAGTCTACCTTAAATGTTGGACTGAGTTTCATTAAAGCTGGAGTTATCGACATTTTCTTACTTGTACTATTGTTAAACTTCTTCATTTGCTTACAACGTAGCAGTAGATTTTATCAGCAGAAATTCGTTACATTAAAAATAATTTTAAAGTTCATTCGTTTTTTGACTAAATAAATACACATATATAATCAAAACATTACTCAGATCAGCAAAAACAAAACACCCATCTACTTAATATAATAAATTTCCACATAATTTTTGATGAAATACTTATCGCTAAACAACGCATAAATTCAGTCACGTATTCTTTAGTCTGGCGTTATGATTACAGCAGCAGACTCACAAATTCCCGTTAAATGTATCTGTAGAGTCTTATTCTACTTGTAACTATTTTTTTGACTCAACCTGCAGATGTTTCTTGGGTAAAATGGGAATAAAGGTTAATTCTCTTAATGTTCTGATAACTTTTACTGTTCTAATAATTTCCTGTTTCGTTTAATTACCTTTCTTACTCTTACGAATTTGTACATAGATGGATGATTTTAGTGAAATAAAATCTAAAACTGTTGTATTTTTCTGTGTAATGGAACGTGAAAACAAATTAATCAGATACGTTATGCTGGAAAAGTAAGAATACAGGGGCAAGTCCATTTAACATAGAGTAAATGCGTATTACGGCAATTTGGCGACATATCGCCCAGCTGACAACGGTTTTGACGATTTATCAATTTCCGAAATTGACGAGAAATTGTCGGTCCAGTCCCTGCATTACCGTAATAGGTATTTTAATTGAATAAATATTATTGATCACTATAATAGCTGCAACTTTATTCGACTCTCATAATGCTTTCCAGTAATTTCGAGAAGCAGAGAATACTAGTAATATCTCGGCGGCCGATTGTAAGCTATATGAGGTTGGAGATAGCATCTGCTCTTAGTTACTGTTGTTGAGAGTTGTTACTTCAGCTTGAACTGAATTATCTCCGGGTTAGCTTTTTCTTTAGATGATTTTGCAATGCGTTGTGTTTACGTTCACAGTAGTTTGATGTGTAATTACTGATTGTACTCTGTGACATTGTCAAGAGTTGAACAGTTGCAGTTCTGTAGCGTTTCATTTCATAAAATAAATCTTATTATCCTGTCATCGGAGCTGTATGCATTCAATCTATTACGAGCCCTTACGCACGCGATACATTTTGGTATGAGGAGTGGGGTTGAATGCCGGTGACAACAGCAAAGATAGCTCGTGACTGCCTTTGCTGCATTTCAAGAAGAGATGAAAGATGGACAAGAAAAGATTGAAGCAGGTCAAGAAAAAATGGAAAGAGAAATTAGTGCTATAATAGAAAACAAATTCGAGGCTTTGGAAAGGGAAAAAAAACGCGATTGAAAATAGGGTTGGAGAATTAGAAGAAAGAGCTTCTTCCGTCAAAGAACAAATCGAAGAGAGAGTTTCTGTCGTCTCCAATGAAGTTGACATATAAAAGATACGCATAAGGATAGCAGCAAGAAATTCTGATGGTTTAAAATTTTTCCCATGCCTTCTTGTCCCTCTCTGAAGTTATCCACATATGATGGCAAGAAATCAAAAATAGTACAAAACGTGGTGTAATAGGGGATTTACTGTAGCGTGGTTACAGTAATTACTGGATTAAAAATACACTTAACTGAAATTAAGGGAGAAAAATTACATTCAATTGGTGAATCCCCAAACCGCATATTTTCACTTTTGTTTTAAATCCTCTTGATCGAGATCAGCCTGAAATGCAATACTGAAAAGTATTTAATTATGCGTAGTTAAATACGTATTTTGTTCAGAAAGCAAATATGTATATTTCATGCTAAATACTTAACTGTGAAATCTTTATCCAGCAAATGAATTTTACAAATCTACATTCACTGATGAATTTATGGGTTAAAATTTGCGATATTTCATAGGCAGATCACCATTTTACTTCCTCCCTTCCATATCTAAAGGAAGGATTGTAATCGCGAAATATTTCGGGTATCATATTTCAAAGGAAATCTCCATTTCGCCCATTCTTGTAATCATATGGATGATTTTTTTTGCGTGACGTTGGTACGTACTGTTACGAATTTTGTATCTAGACATTTAATTTTAGTAGAATTATATTTAAAATTATTGTATTTTTCAGTGTAAGCTAGCGCGAGAGAAATTTGAACAGAAAACTATGTCGGAAAAGTAAGAATACAAGGGTACGTGCATTTAACATTGAGTAAATGGTTATCTCGGTGATATGAATAGAAATTGAATAAATTTAATTGACCGCTATGTTAGCTGTAACTGTAAACCTACATTTTTATTGCTTTCCAGTAATTTCGAGAAGCGGAAAAGTACTAGAAATATCTTGCGGCCGGTTGAAAACTATTTAAGACCGAAAGGAGAGCATCTGCTCTCAGTTGCTTAATTATTGTTATTGAGAAATGTTTAGCTGGCTGCTGTTGCTATTGTTGCGATATCAGCGTGAGATCAGAGTAGCTTTCTCTTTAGATACGCTTTGCATTGCGTTGTGTTTAACGTTCTTAGTAGTTTGTAGTGTAACTACTGATTACACTGTGTGATACTATGAACATTTTTACGAATACTTCTGCAGAAAATTACATGTATCTATGCTCGTTACAAGTATCTACGCTATGAGAGACAATCTAGCAGAAGCCAGGTTTGTCGTCAAATAATTGAGAAAAGGTTCTTACCAATTGTTGGATTTGTTCTTTTTCTCCTTCTTCGAGATGACTTAGATTCACCTCTGGGACTACAACGTTTTCGTCTTGAATTTTGTCCATCTTGACCTGTAAGGTAGAATCTTTAAAATTAATATTTGCGCTAGTTGCGCGCAAGAAATCAACCCCCCAATATGACTGCGGTTAATAAATTTTTATCATGAGAAAGTTTATTTTCTGGACCTCTTTTTTTATTTGGACATGCAGCCCCACTTTTCCCAAGCAGATGCATTGTTTTCCTTGGGTAGAAATCACACGTTGTCCCGCTGTCTTAAACAGTCTGTATCGAAGAAAATGTTTTTTAAAAAACTCCTGCGATAGGAAGCTGCATTGAGCTCCGGTATCTAGTAAGGCGGTCGTAGGGACGTCGTTTAGTAGTATTTGAATTTCTGGCAAGGCCAAATTTTGGACGATTACCGTATTCAGCTTGATTTCTGAGGGATTTACTTTCTCACACGGTGACGTCACCCTCTGCCTAGTCATCGTGTTTAGTTTAAATCCTTTCTTTCGTCCCATTTTTCCAACTACTTTTTATTTCGCCATGCTTTGTTCTGACTGGCTTTCCTTGTATCCGCCTTTCCTACCTTCCCCTCTTGTCGATAGGAACTCTGCTGAGCCTGAGGTTTCGTTTGATTGTGAAACCTGAAATATTGCATAAAAATTCTTTGGACGCGCGTTTCCCGCCGTTCGCCTGCTCTGAAATTTGACCGTTAGTTCAAATAAGCTTTCCAGCGTTTGCGGGGTTTCTAACTTCAAGAAAGTTCTGAATTAGCGGAAGCAACCGTAGCAAAATTATTTTGATGATTTCGTTGTCGGGCCTTTTCCCATATAATAATTTAACAATATGAATTTTTCTTAAGATGAAATCTGTTAATTCGTCCCCATTACTTTGATATTTATTGAATAGTTCAGATTCAAGGTCTTGCGTGGTCTTTTACAACTGGGAATGCTTTCAATAGCGAATTTTTAAAATTCTCCCAAGTATACGTTTCCTGGATTCCCCAACAAATTTTTGCCAATGTTCTTGTACCAGCTGAGGGCTTGACCTTTTAAATTCGTCGTCGCGATGATTATTCTCTGTGGCTGATTCACAGAATATAACATGAAGTGTAATTCCAGCTGTTCCAGGAAGGTCATTACGGATCCTTTACCGTCTGACGTTGCTGTTGGCTTCATCGCCGCTCTCATAGTTTCTAAAATGAATCCAAATCCCTCCATCGGGGTTGGTTGTGCTTGAGGGAACTGAAAGGTTGGGGGGGGATCAACGAGAAATCTTGAGTACCCAGAAACATGGTTCGTTAAGAACAATTCCGGGCGCCAAATGTGGAGTTTTCCTATTTAAATCTAAAGTTCTATCATAGAACCCCACAAACACTAGTAAGCGAACAATCGCTCAAGTGTGTGAACAGAACACGTAAGACGTGGGTTTAAAACCCTTTCTTCTTCAGTACATTTACAATCAGTTCCGACTTGGAAGTTTACATAAAGTCGCCCCTCGGGCTTGAACTTAAAACAGTAATAATTGAAACTAAAACTAGCATAACTAAGCTATTTAAGGGTATAGCAGAAGCTATCAGAAACTAACTAGTTGGCCCCTAAGTATTAATTAAATCGGTGAAGCCAAGCAAGAGCCTAAAGTATGGCCGAGCGTAATAACAGCTAAGAGAGATGTAACCAGAAGGCAAACGCGCTATTCAGGGAACCAGACTCTCTCTCCTGAAGTCGGTTCAGTCACGACGTAAATAGCATTCTTTTCTCATTTGCATTACTTGCGTTTCTAAATATACATTCTGGCAGGAAATTGTAAGCTGAAATTAGAATAAGATAGGAAAGATACAAAACTTAAAATAACTGTTAATTAACATAAGATAAACCTTACATTATTTTAAAACTTTGCCATCATCTCTTATTTTCCATTTGCGGCCAGCAAAAGCGCGAGTAGGATTGTTTATGTTCAAACTGTATAGGTATTTTAGAGATGGCTTTTAGCAGGAAGAGAGAGATAGCTTTCTCGCTACCTCAGTACGCGCATGCTTTTCAGTCAGTTCATGTGTGCCTTTAAGGCCATAACTTAGTTCTCGCTGATATTTGAAACCGTATTGTAGTTTTTTTGCATTCCGCTCTCTATATGCGTAGTGTTAAAAGGCCAATCGTCGCGCTACTACTCTCTGTAAAACATCTAAGTTTAGTTCTTATTTAGTTAAGTTAGCTTATTTCTTATTTTCTACGTTGTGGACCACAAATGCTGGTCTCTGTATCCTGAAATGCGAGAACGGCTATACGCTGGGAGAAATAAAGGGTAAATTTAATCCTTCTTACCTTTGTTGTATCTTCTACACACTCAGGAACATAGTTTTGAGTAAGCTCTCTGATTCTACTCAGGATTGCACTGATGTTTCCCAAGTCAACTAGAGGGCAAAGCAGTCCTGACAAGTATAACTTCAAAAACTTGTAATTATCTCAAACATTTCATAGTGACCCCCGTATAAATGCACCCAAACATGAATAAAGATATTTTGCATTTGCTTGATGATATTTAATTAATTAATTAATAATAGGCCTCTTATTTCGAGCTTTTAATCCAGAAACTCAGATCTGGTCATTTACCGAGCATGCTTGATTAGTTCCTTGACATATGTTGGTTCGATGGAAGTGAGCAAGAAATATGCAAGTAATATTCCTTTTTTATTATACACTAATTAATTTGATAATTTTGATCATAGGAGACCAAAGGTATTATTACTGTGCCAAGGAATTATTATCTAGCATGTTCGTTCCGAAATAGTTTTGTAACTTTAAGTATTGTCACTCAAACGCCTTCCACATCTAAAGTTTAATTCCATCAGAGATGATTAAGACAGTGATATTTATATTCCGAGCAGAGCGGAAGATACGAAAACCAGAAGAAAACATTCATTAAAGCAAACTTCTACTTTAGTTAAGAATCGTTGGAACAACATTCGAAAACTTTGGCAATATGCAAATACGAGATGGCAGGCGATACGAAGCAGATATACCGTAACTGGCATATTTGGTTAAAAATAACGAGCGAGTGTTTGTACGAACGAATCTGAAGGAACTAATAAATGGTGCTGTTTAATTTATGTCAGAAATGAAGACTTTAATGTTTATTTGCATGGATTAACCAGTTAAATAAGCTTTAGTCGAATACATTCCATTTATGTTCGTGTTTATTTAGGCTTGCAGTGATTAAACATTTCTCGTCTAATTTAGAAATGCATATAAATTTCTTTAATTATTTCTAATAGCTTCTGTGTTTTATTACCAATCTATGAGCATTAGCGTCTTGCGTCCACAGATCAGCTAGTGTAGAGTTTTAATTCAGGACGAGTATAAAACAGAAGAAAACAAAACGAATTAATTTGATGCCAGAAGGTTCTTGACAGAACCTGAAGGCAATGAAGGAAGTATTTCGAAACTATCGAAAATTCTCATTTGGATGATAATACGTTTTATTTAGATTTAAACTGGAAATTAACTTCAAAGTTTATTTTTATAATTTTTCACGTTTATGTGAAAATCTTCATATTTGATATGTACGAAATTAGAATGTTTTGCTCAGGGTATGGTTGTTATAACTAAGAAAGAATATTGATTTCTGTTTTAAAAAAACTGTGGACAGTGTACCCCCTTTCTTACGATAGTAAAAATAAAGAGGTGTGGAAGATATTCCTTATGCAATTAAAATGAATAAAATTATAGTTTTCTCTCTGTATATATACAGATAATGTATAAATTTATAATTAATATATATATAGTGTCATATAGTTTAATGGGAACAAGAGATTACATAATTCTCTTGACAAAATTCATGTGCAATTTTATATTGCGAATAATAAAAACGTGGCGCGTATTTGTTAAATTTACAAAGATAATGGCTTATACTTCTAACAACGCAGTTTGACAATTAAAATTCATTATTTACGCTCTCATACTATTATTATCTGTGATATATAAAACTGTTGATGAATTTTGCAAAGAGAATAGTTTAATACTTTTCCTATACAGTTTACGAGAAGTTATTTTCCTCCTTTTCGTTCATTAATTATTTCACGAGTTTTAAACATAGGTTTATTTTATGAAAATTTTGATTTACTTATTTTTGTATTTTTTCTTCGTTTTAGTCTCTGTTACACATTACACTGGACAATAATTTTTAACACAGTTTCTGTTGAACTAGATTTTTTTGTTTGTTGCGAAGGCAACAAATTTACGGGTATGCTTTTTACATTTTACTCTCAGCCTGACCAAACTCTAACTTGGTGCCGGACAAACTCAAATACAATACTAAAATTCTCGTAAAATTATACTGAATTCATTACATCGAATCATAGAGTCTGGTGATTGAAAACTAAATAATTAATACCTTGAACTAGATTAAACTGCCTTAAATCCTCAACACACTAAATTAAGTTTTATCATATTAACTCTCAACTCTTAAGTTCAATAAGAAATGGAAATATCCTCCCAGGTATTTTGTTAAAATCAAAAGATTATTAATCATGTAAAATGCATTCCAGACACAAAATCATCAACATACTATCTCTCACTAAAACTAACTAATCAGCTCTGCTTCCTGTAAACACATAAATTTCAATACAACCTTAGAGATAGCCACAAACACTTAAAACACAGAACAGTTCAAAATACCAGGGAGAAATAAATCTCACACACTAAGAAGTAAAAACACCCGTTCAGTTTAATTAATAAATTTGATCGTATAGTTATAAACATCATTAAATTCTCCCCGAAATAAACTACCCAGGTTCGAATGGAAGTTTAACCAGTTTTCCGAAAGGATCACATGGGTGACCTACAGTAGACCACAAGATAAAAACACAAAAAAACATACAATAGTAAATCAATCATATATATTTATTAAATATTCCAAAAAATTTTAATTACAGATAGCTAATCAGACTACCTCTACAAAAAGAGTTTCTGAAACATTAGTCGAAAAGTTCTCATACGATAATCTGTACAACTATGAGTATTGCACCCGAAATTAGTAGTCAAGCACTTTACGATAATTTCGTAATTACCACTAAGCAATAATCAAGTACTTACAAACAATTTTTCAGTCTTTAAATAGTTACAAATCTTACCAAAATCTTAGTAAACACTTTACAATTATGATTATTTTAAATAGTTACTCAGGAAATTTAAGAACACAAGTAAAGCTAATTTAGAAGAACTTATTATTCTTTTGACTATGACACCTCAGTAAATTTCTCTTCGGATATAGATATACTTAAATTTCTTGATAGAATCACACATTTATTCTCCCTTAATTAAATTTTAAGTGATTACAATTGACAATTAAACATTTAAAATAAAAATCACTCCCTCAAATTTTTTAAATCATTAGTAATATGCATAACGAGAGAGAAAAAAAAATTATCACTCACGGAAAAGCCGCATACAGACCAACTGTAGGACCGAGGAACTGTCTCATCACTTCTTGAAATCGTAGGAAACCATATGTCTGTTCTAAAGCAACAAATGTGGAAAACGTTCGACTGTGAAATAGCTCCTTCCAACGGTGGAATACTTTTCATAATCCTGCACTGTACTCAATCAAGAAGCAGCCTTCCCTTTTCTTTTCAGTTCTAAGATGAGGATGACGGCAGAAAAAATACCAACTGGGTGGTCGACCCATCTTCTATTTTCTCCATAGTAATCGGGAGCTTCAGTGCGAGCTTTAAAACACCTTTTTTCTCCGAAAGGGAAAAACCATTCTTTAGATGTTCACTGATGACGGTAACGGCAAGAAATGGTTCAAACGGGAGCAGTCTTCCATTTCTTTCGAGCACGATTTTTTCCCAAAGAGAAAACACAACGGCTAAACAGACTCCAAAGCCTGAGAATTGGAAGTAGCCGCAAGATTTCAATCAATCTCACCGAAGATGCAAAGATAGGGGCCTGCGAAGCTCTTGGACAAATTCTCACCCTTATAATATCCTAAACCCGCAACTGTACAGCGGAAGGCGACGGCCGCGAGAAGGTGTGGAAGCCGCCAGGCCTCTCCCTCTCAAAACAAAGTTGAGAAATTTCAGCAAATCGTTTTCTTATTTAATCTCTGTGTGCGACCATTTTTAAAATCTCGGGACGCTCAAAAGTGGACCGCCTTTATAATAACTATTGGTTAAAAAATCCATAAAATTAAAATTCACCTATCCTGCACAAAACAATAACGCTCTCTAACAACTAGAACCAGAGCAATAAATACTAACCAAAATTCGAAGAAAACTCAGACTCCTCTTTTTACAGTGACAAGCCTCTATTTTCATGCGCAAAACCAAGGGATGTTTACATCGTAAATTGGTTAACGTTGCGACTCTTCAGACAAATCGCAAATACCCTTACCCCACAATTCTATCAAGAATCGCCACCGCTAGAGCTCTTCGCTTTGAACGAGAAAAACGCATTTTCTCCCCCGCAAGATAAGGGGTCGAAAAATGCAGCTGGCCGCCCACCCTTGACCCCAAAATTCTTCGTCCGTGAGAACGCTAAAAACTGCCTATTGTTGTACAAGCTTTCTGCTAACTGAAAAGAACTTTACCCAAATCAAATGAAAAAAGTTTAAACAACAGTATAATTTAAAAATCAAATCTCAAACAGGAACATTAAAATTTTACTATTCACTGTAAATTAATAAAATTATTAAGCACTGTAAAATAATACTTAAGGAATCTACACAACAATTCGCCCACGGTCCGGCACGAAAATTTCCTTAAAAATGTTCTACAAACCGCTCAATAAATATAAACACAAAGAATATGCATAACTGCAGAAGGTATTTCACAAATGGATATAGTCACTGAGATCAGTGATAATCTGTTCAGAACAGTTTCAAATTTACCTTCACGTAAACCATTAAATTAAATTAAGAAAAATTAAACTAAAACGTTAGGCACAATTCAAATTGTACACGAAAGACAGCAAGAGTGAAGTGTCATAAATCCCCTTATTTACACACTTGGTAAATAAAATATTCACAAACCAGAACCAAATTAAACCACTTGTGAGTAAAAAAAATACGTGCTTTTTTTCCCTAAATGACCAACCAAAAACGTTTGTAACAAATTAATCTCTAAACTGAAATAGAAGTGCAAACACGTAGAGAAAAACTCCAGAGACGACACTCAGTCACTTAACCAAAGTAATCAAGTAATCCAAAACACTAAGGCGTCTTCTAGCAAGGAAAACAAAATAAAACAAAACAAAAAAAAAATTTAATAGCAATATAAGTTCAACCAGCAAAAGAAAAGTCGGACCAAGCGAAAAACTCCCTAAACAAGAACCAAGTATAGAGCCAAGAAACAGAAACTAAGAAAACTCAACATGCGCATACCACCACTACAAAGAAGCCCAATTAAATGAAATCTAAATATTAAAATATTTCTTCAAAGAGCAAAAGAAAAAATTCCGTATACTTAAAAATGTACTAAAAATTAATAAATAAACCATTAGCGAAAAATTCTAAACACATTTGTCACCAGTAATACGTCAAGAATGAACAGAGACAAGTTAAAGAACACATATAGAAATTCTCAAAATACCGAAAGGTGTTCAAAAGTACCCACAAAGTTTGACAGTATGAAACATAAAAATTACATAAAGAGCTGTTTAGGGCATGTGCATTGCTTTGAGAAAATGCAGTATTGAACAACATCTATACAAAAACATCCAAAGCAAAAACTGAAACATACAAAAACCCAAATTTAGAAAGCGAGACAGCAGTCTGTTAAGGAACAAAAGTGCATGCACTGCAATTGTGAGATGCAGTCCTTAGCATGATTAAACTCCAAGGAAAATTCCATACTGAAACCTGGCAGTGTCTCTACCCATGCTTAAAGGCAAGAAGTCTTGTGAGTTTAAAAACATTGGCAATAAACTAAAAATACATAACATATACTAAAAAAAAACTCATAATATGAAATTCACACAAAAATTGCTCCAGCAAATTCAAGTCTTCCGCATAAGTATTCATTCTCATTTCCCACCAACGATCTTATTCTGCACAAAACTCAAATACGAGTAACAATTAAATTTTTAATATGCAACAAATTCAATCTAGAACCGAAATCCTGTGACAAATACTGAAAACTAGTAAAAATCAGATTAATTAATCAAATAACAATTAAGTTCACGGTTCAAACACAAGTACACTACTCACTGATTGTCTCACCAAAATAGTCTATAAACAACTTGAACGCCTGTACGATGATCGTAGAAGAGTAATTATTCTAATTTCGCAATTCACAACACGACAAATTCTACCTTGTCACAAAAATTCTCACAGTAACAAATTGCCACAAAAATTCTCATAATTTCGCAATTCTAAATTCTCGTAATGACCAACACTAACTCCAACACTAAACTCCAACACTTTAACCATTCCTCACTAACAGTAATCACTATTCGCCAAACTACAAAACTCAGAAATCAGGTATAATCTCAATAACCATTAGAACAACTCAGAACAAACAAGAACCAGAATAACACTGAACAGTCATTAACAAGACCTTCACTCAAGCTGATAACTTAAAATCTAAAAACAATTCAGTAAAATCTCTAAACACACCATCACTAGTCCCTCGCAACTTTACAAATCTAACCAGCATTAACCTTAATAAAAGAACTGAATTACTCAAAGTAAAATCAAAATTTGTAATGAAAATCTGTTATAGAAATTTCCTAAAATCCATTGACACATTTTACGAACTTAAAACTCACTGTTAAATTAACACCTGCGATTGTTCTGACGTTAAACAATTCACTTAAAAAATTAAATTAACCAAATCAATTAATCGAAAATGCAGATAAAAAAGCAATTCATAAAAAATTCAATTACCACACACTACTTTAACTAGACTAAATAAGTGTGTCAAAGAGGGCAAACATATAAACCCAGCTCTACTCAAAACACAATATTCACATAAACGCATACACAAAGTAGCGAATGAAGTACATAATTCAAAATAAACATAAATAGTGGTCTACCAGTCACGAAGTCAAGGCACCATTGTTGCGAAGTCAAAAGGTTTACGGGTTTGCTTTTTACATTTTACTCTCAGCCTGACTTAACTCTAACTTGGTGCCGGACAAACTTAAATACAATACTAAAATTCTCGTAAAAGTATACTGTATTTAGTAAATCGAATCACAGAGTCTGATGACTGAAAACTAAATAATTAATACCTTAAGCTGGATTAAATTGCCTTAATTCCTCAACGCAGTAAATTAAGTTTTATTGTCTCAACTCTCAACTTTCAATAAAAATGAAAATATCCTCCTTGGTGTTTTGTTAAAATCAAACGATTAATAATCATGTAAAACACATTACCGACACAAAATCATCAACAAGGTATCTCTCACTAAAACTAACTAAACCAGATCTGCTTCCTGAAAACACATAAATTTCAATACAACATTAGAGATAGCCACAAACACTTAAAACACAGAACAGTTCAAAATACCAGGGAGAAATAAATCTCACACACTAAGAAGTAAAAACACCCGTTCAGTTTAATTAATAAATTTGATCGTATAGTTATAAACATCATTAAATTCTCCCCGAAATAAACTACCCAGGTTCGAATGGAAGTTTAACCAGTTTTCCGAAAGGATCACATGGGCGACCTACAGTAGACCACAAGATAAAAACACAAAAAAACAGAAAATAGTAAATCAATCACACATATTTATTTAATATTCCAAAAATTTTAATTACAGATAGCTAATCAGACTACCTCTACAAAAAGAGTTTCTGAAACATTAGTCGTAAAGTTCTCATACGATAATTTGTACAACTATGAGTATTGCACCCGAAATTAGCAGTCAAGCACTTTACGATAATTGCGTAATTACCACTGAGCAATAATCAAGTACTTACAAACAATTTATCAGCCTTTAAATAGTTACTAATCTTAACAAAATCTTAGTAAACACTTTACAATTATGATTATTTTAAATAGTTACTCAGGAAATTTAAAAACACAAGTAAAGCTAATTTAGAAGAACTTATTATTCTTTTGACTATGACACCTCAGTAAATTTCTCTTCGGATATAGATATACTTAAATTTCTTGATAGAATCACACATTTATTCTCCCTTAATTAAATTTTAAGTGATTACACTTGACAATTAAACATTTAAAATAAAAATCACTCCCTCAAATTTTTTAAATCATTAGTAATATACATAACGAGAGAGAAAAAAATTATCATTCACGGAAAAGCCGCATACAGACCAACTGTAGGACCGAGGAACTGTCTCATCACTTCTTGAAATCGTAGGAAACCATATGTCTGTTCTATAGCAACAAATGTGGAAAACGTTCGGCTGTGAAATAGCTCCTTCTAACGGTGGAATACTTTTCATACTCCTGCACTGTACTCAGTCAAGGATCAACCTTCCCTTTTCTTTTCAGTTCTAAGATGAGGATGACGGCAGGAAAAGTACCAACTGGGTGGTCGACCCATCTTCTATGTTCTCCATAGGAATCGGGAGTTTCAGTGCGACCTTTCTTTTAAACATCTTTTTTTTCCGAAAGGGAAAAACCATTCTTTAGAAGTTCACCGATAACGATAACGGCAAGAAAAGGTTGAAACGAAAGCAGCCTTCCATTTCTTTCGAGCACGATTTTCTCCTAAAGAGAAAACACATCCCAACGTCTGAGAATTCACAGTGACAAGCCCTTATTTTCATGTGCAAATTTGAGGGACGTTTACATCGTAAATCGGTTAACGTTGCGACTCTTCAGACAAATCCTAAATACTTTTACCCAATAATTCTATCAAGAATCGCCGCCGCTAGAGCTGTTCGTTCCCTTGATCCCAAAGTTCTCCGTCCTTGAAAACGCAAAAACTGCTTATTGCTGTACAAGCTTTTTGCTAACTTAAAAGAACTTTACCCAAATCAAATGAAAGAGTTTAAACAACAGTATAATTTAAAAATTAAATCTCAAACAAGAACATTAAAACTTCGCTATTGACTGTAAATTAATCAAATTATTAAGCACTGTAAAATAATACTTAAGGAATCTACACAAGTTGTTTGGATATTTGGATGTTAAATGGGCATGCTGATTTCAAAACTGTAGTTAGGTTTCTTCTACCACGTCAAGTTTTCTCCTGCTCCTTATATGAATGCGACCGCTCTCCATGGCATGGGGCGTGGATTATAGGAAGTGCTACTGCTCTCTCATTGGCGGACTAGAAAAAGTGCGTTTCTGTAATACTTTCGAAATGATGATGGATTTGTGTGTTGCCGTAATGTACATGGTTTAATGGAAGAGTTAGAAATTTCGGCCTATAATACAACTCAACAGCAATTGTTCAATGGTAGTTCAAAATGGAGGTTGAAGTATATCCTCCTTCACAATAGAAACTTATTTGGTGCTGTACCAATAGGCCATTCAGTTTATCTGTGTGAAGAATATGAAGACGTAAAGAGTCATTGATTTGTTGCAATATCACGTGTACCAATGGATCATCTGTGTAGGCTTTAAAATGGTCTGCTTTCTCGTTGGCCAGCAAAGCGGATATACCAGATATCTCTGCTTTTTTGTGTATGTGAAACAGCAGAGGACATGGAAAGTAGGAGTACAGTTGAATTGGCCTCCAAGATCTGACCTGAAACTAGTAATCTAAACATTCTATATCAGCCACTTGTCGACAGAAATAACGTTATATTTGCACCTCTAAAACTGGGTCTCATGAAGCAATTTATTAAAGCTTTGTCAGTTGAAGGAGGCTGTTTCAAATATCTGACTTTGGTATTAATTAGTTTGTCGTTTGAAAAGATAAAGGCAAGTGTGTTTGATGGTCCATAGATTTGGATTCCATAAAGATAACCATTTCATCGGAAAAACGACAGAACTACAAAAATAAGTTTGGTTGGCGTTCAAAACCTTTGTCAAAGACATTCTTGGAAATACAGAAACGCAAAATTACAGCGAAATTGTTCAGCAAGTTTTGGACATCTTAAAAAAATGTTTGGTTACAACATGATCATCGAATTGCATTTTTTAACTAGCCATCTTGTTAACTTCTCGAAAAACCTTGTTGAAGTCAGTGATAAGCAAAATGAGCAATTCTATCAAGGTTTGAAGGTCGTGGATGTACGGTACCAAGGTAGATGGGAAACGTATATGATGGCTGAAGCATCAAGCGAGAATGTCCACAGATTAAACACTCCAGAAAAAGCTATAGGCGAAACCTATAAGAGTTTTACCTTCTTTTACTTCAATACGTATTTTTACCGTTTGGTTAAGAGACTTTACTATTCGTATGAACAAAGATTAACTTGCGATAACTATATATAGCCTTAGTATGAATAAAACTATAATTTGTGAGCAGTACATTTGGTAAGTTTTTTCTTTATTTTCCTTTATATGCATATTTTTAGGACTTTTGAGACAAAGAGACTTAGCTTAGCTTAAAAAGTTATGTGATAGACAAAACTGAAAGGCCGAAAGTTAGTAAAACAAACGTGGCAGATCTAAGACAACGATATTGCTGTTCCCCAGTGTTATTAGTAAAAATTATTCAATTACGAGATCATTTTTCAACAATGAACAATCACTATTTTACTTCCACTAATTCTGTTATACCTTAAGATAATATTTATTATTTCTAACTTTACATTGAATTTGATGTATATTATATGCGATAACAGACTTCATGTATTTGATCTTAAACTACTTGGACAATGTACTCGCTTACTTTACATTTCCTTTAAAACACTATTTTACTATGCGGTGTTTTTTCTAGTCAACATTTTGATATCTAGTTCCTGGCCCACCAACGGCCGAGCTGAAAAGTCGGTGAACACTGCTAGATAGATTTGGGGTTTGAATCCCTGCGATCGGGTTAGCTGCATGGGCGTTTTTGTGGTTTTCTCCATCTGTAACGTGTATATATAACCCAGTTTTTCTTAGAAAGTCCACTACGAAGGTATTTCTCCTCTTAGGCAGATAGCCCGAGGGTGCTTTGGCATAATTAAATGAAACGAAATCAAACTATGCAGCTTATAAATTTAATGTTCTTCATTTGTCTTCACTTTACTAACAGCAATGTATGCTTGACTTTCTGGGAATAAATATTTCTTACATAAGTTACTTCATCTGGCATGCATTCGGTCTGGCGAGTTACGAATATCAGTCCGATATATGGCCACGCAAGATATATATAGTTTGAATTTTTCACATTTTGAGGTATTAGAATTTGGGTATCAGAAGTGCTGCGAAAGTAAGGCATATAACATGGTATTTTAACATACAAGTATTTTAACGTTTCACAATAAAATTTGGAAAATCACTTTTTAAAAGGAAATAAAACGGAAGAAAGTTAAAAATAGCATGGCAGATTTTGTTGCAAATATTTTTTAGAGTCGCAACTTATTTTGAAGCAGAAGACGTGCTAAATGAGCAACGCCCTCGCCAGGATTCAAACCTGGATCTCTTGAATACGCAACAAGTGGGTTACCGTTACACCACGAAGGCATGTTGGAAGAAGGGAGAAAATATTTTATATACACACTCTTTTAAATTGTGACTGGGGATTAAGAGAACTAATCGCTAAATCCTGGTGGTGACGAATTATCTTTCACCAACCTTTTAGTTCGGGCGTCACTGTTGAGTAATTAGGTTTTCTTTGAAGCAGGATATATTAGAAAATCAGCAATGCCTTGTCCAGGAATCGAACCTTGGACCTCTCGAATTCGCGTCGAGTAGGATTCCAATTACGGGAAACCACAGAATAAGCAGCTGTTCCGTCTGAAAAACTTTTAGTTTTTTATGGTAATTTAGCGGCTTTTTATTTGAAAAAATGTAATAAAACAATTTTACAGAAGTAAAACTATTCTCATTAAGATGATAAGCCACTTTTCTGACAGCTACTCACGTTGATAATATTAATAGATAGAAAATTATAAATAAAAATGAGAATTATACTGCTTTGAGATTGTCACTTTTATAATGAGATAGTTCGTTAGCTGAAGCTTCTGGCGAAGAGATTTATTTCTGAGAACCTGCTGAAACCATTCACGATTTGTTGTTGTTTGCATTGTTTTTTGGTATAGGGCCAAAAATGTAGCTGCTTCCAATTACACCCCGAAGGCATGCGGAAAGAAGGGAAAACATACCTTATAACTTAAGACTTAGTTTAAACTTTATTTCATTACGTTTTGAGTCACGCTATAAATGCTGGTTGGTTTTGTAGGCACATCTGTTAAATTAATGAGTTTTTTTATAAAAGGGTCTTTACACCCTTCTTACGTTCTCTGTCTGATTACCGGACATAATGCTAAATCGCTTATATTCAGCTTTTGAAATTAGCTTATGCTTCTCAAGCAAGTTAGACTCTACACTGTAATACCTAATACATCCGTGAAAGAATTCACTTGTTATTTTATTTCGTAAAAAAAATTGTATTAAATCAGCGTATTGCATGCATATCATAAAATGTTTTACTTATTATTTTATTTGAAACATGAAGGTATATTCAGTTGCAAAATTCGAATTTATGTCCATGTTAAATTCTTTTCATGGTTTGCAAACCTTTGTTTAGCTAATATTGAGTTAATCATAGCCAAACGTATGGAGTATTTTACACTAAGTCGAAAACTACAGCCTTCAACAAATTCAGAAAGAGGAATTTATGATAAAGCAACACAAAATTCATTTATTCGTATAAAAAATGATACACCAAATTTTTCCAAACAGCATATTAAAATGCTTAGTTGAAAAAAATTTCTCCAAATTATCTCTCATTTAAAAGAAAAGAAGCTAATTAAATTTGAATAGATTTAATGATAGCGGAATTGCAGATTTATTAAAATAAATAATAAACCTGAAGACCTATAAAGTACTTAAATTCTTATTTATCTCCATTCTTCCCAGTTCATTTCTTTAGCTATTAAAGTTTACTCTCATCTTGTACGATCAACAACCATTAACGATAAAAAATTATCAATCCAGCATGTTACGTTTCACAAGCATCATTCATTATTTGTTTTTATTTTGTACTAATCACAAAACAAATCGTTTTTTCTTACTTTTATTGTTAATATTAACATCCGCCATTTTTAATAACCCTCGAAATTAATATTCTAATCATAAAAGGATCATTAAATCTACACAGAAGATTAAGACTGATTTTTAATGAAATCTTTCCATAATAAGAAAAAAAAATATTGAATTACTCAGATAACTTGTAAAGTTAATTTTCATGTTAAATTAAAAGTTTTCGTAATAAGCATAAAATACAATAAAAAAGGGTTTTCATGCAATAAATTTTGTGTAAAATGGTTATAATAATTAATGAACTAAGAAGAGAAAGATAATTTATCATATAGTTTATGCTAATAATAGATTAAATTATTTTGTTTGCATAATTCATCTACAAATTTATGTCACAAATAATAAAAACATGGGGCGTCTAAATAATGAAATCTATTAATTTAATTGTATTGCCAAATGTATAAGACATTATCTTTTAAATATACTATTAATTTTATTATATTGTTAAATATATTAGCCATTATTGCTTTTAATTTATCATGAGCGCCCACGCTTTTATTATTCGTGATATAAAATTTTAGATGAATTTTGTAAATTTAATTATTTAATCTATTAATCCAATTAAACAATAGGATAAATTATTTTTCTCCTTTTAGTTCATTAATAATCACATTCATTTTAAATATACGTTTCATTTTCTGCTTTTTAAAAGTAAGGTTACAATGTCAGTCTATTTAACAAGATAACCATTTACCTCAATGTTAATGACTGCAAGTCTGGCCGACGCACCTGGTTATCTCGTTAAATCGGTCGGGAATTGCAGTCCTTGGGAAGGTGGCAATGTTACCAATTTTGTACATATACGAGTAATTTTACTGAAATATTATGTGAAATTGTATCTTGAATCTTTACTGAAATTTTATGTGAAATTGTATCTTGAATCATTACTGAAATTTTATGTGAAATTGTATCTTGAATCTTTACTAAAATTTTATGTGAAATTGTATCTTGAATCTTTACTGAAATTTTATGTGAAATTGTATCTTGAAGCTTTACTGAAATTTTATGTGTAATTGTTGAGTGTATGCATAATGTAGCATGAAAATCTAGAGGGAGGATGCTCTGCCGAAAAATTAAGAATACAGGGGATTTCCAGGAAAAGTCTATTTAACGTTGAGCGTATGGCTATCTCGCTAATTTGGCGAGATATCGCCAAGCTGACAATAGTTTTGGGGACTAATTTTTGTCTCCAAATTTGGCGGATAATCTCCAAAATTCTCCAACTTGCCGATTATTTGGCGACATTTTGGTCCTGTTTCCGTATAATTGCAACCAGTACTGTAATTGAAAAACTGTAATTGATTCGTGTATTTAACTGTAATTATAGGCGGCCCTTATATATAACTGTAACCATATATCCCTTATAGTAATTTCGAGAAAGATGAAGTAATGGATATTTCCCGGCTATCGCGGAAAACTATTTAACACCGCAGAGAGTATAGGTTCTCGGTTTTTAGTTCACAGTTGATTTCGGAGTACTGAGAGCATTGCGAGTTCGCTCTTTAGATGCGTTTTGCATTGCGTTGCATTTAACATTCTTAGTAGTTTAAAGTGGTGACTTCTGAGTGTGTTATGTTATACTGAGAAAAGCTGTACATACTATTGTGGAACGTTCCAGAACTGCAAAGTGTTTCTTTTGGAAAAATAAATTTAATCAAGCTATCATCGCTTCTATGTGATTTCAATCCATTACGAATATGCACGCACATACAGTTCTTTCGATATCAATAAATTCTATTGTTATTTTCAAGAATACAGTAAAAATGCATGTATGTTATCAACAAAAAAATGATTCATTTGATTATGTAACGCATTAGTGTTATTAGATAGAATACTGAACTCGCATTCTGACTAATTGCACTAATGCTTTATTATTACATGTTTTTTTCAGTCAACTTTGTGCTATCCATTTACTCAATTTTATGCTTTTTCAGTAATTTTATTGTAACGCGTGCTTTATTTTCTGAAAATAATGTTTTCCTAGATAAATTATTGCCTAATATACAGTTCTGTATTGTATCTTGTCTAACATTTATCACATGATAAAGTTATGGGAAGGATCTTTCTTCCAACAGTGTCGTAACTGTATTTAGCAGTGTAATCCCACCGCTCAATGAGCGCCACCTAGCTGCCGTCGGAAGAAACACCGGCTCAAAAGGGACTATAGCCTTCAGTCGTTGTACTGGAATCACGAACTAAGCATGGTGTTCCTTGAGATTTACTTTGCAACTTAATTGTATAATTCTAACGTCCTTAAATGTAATATTTTATATTTATCTTTTTTCTTTTAATGTGTTTTCTTACTCAAAGTTAATTAAAAAAGCCCAGATGAGTCTTTTGTTTATGGTAGTTTGGTTATAGCGGGAAATTGTTTTAATATAGACTGAGCAACGTAAAAAACGACCTAATCAAAGTCTTTGAGGAGTGATGGTAATCTCGTTTCATACATCTGATTCCGTCATAAGTAAAGCCATTAAATTTCTTCTATAAATCCGACAGCTCTATTGCTAAGACCTCTTAATATCTATGTTATTGCAACATTATTTTAGCTTTAAGGGAAAAAAATCTCTAACTCTCTTGGCATACTTGCTGATTTATTAATAACAGTTGATAAGATATCGTCTAAATTGATATTGTCAGCATTACATATAACATCCACCAAGTTATACTGAGCTTTTATTTCAACAATTTTTTGTCTTTTACTTTTGAAGTGATTCAATACTTTTTGATTAGGTTGAAATACTTGATCATTTATTGGATAAATTTTTAAAGCTCTTTCTATCCAAAATGGTTTTCTTCTTCAATATTCACTCTTTTCATTAATTCAAAAATATTATTCTGTCAGAGTTCTACAATCTGCAAAGCATTCAGAGCGTCAATTCAAATTGTCTTTCCTTGCTGTTGCGTATTTTATGTGAGTTTCACTACGGAAAATAACCGTCATAGATGTATCACTACTGTTAAATGACGAGGCTGACAGAAAACTTGTCTTCCTGTCTTATTTGGTAACTGCCCAATAGTATTACATTTATACATCCAAAAATGTCATCAGAAGTTTTCAGCTGCTTGAATCTTGAATCAATCACACACAACATTTCATATGACACCACTGGTGTTTCATCTATCAAAACGAATGCGATATCTTTCCACTCTAAACACATTTGTCCCCAGTCACTAGGGGTATTTGAACAATTCTTCCATTCTTTTGAACCGGTAACTTCAAAGTACTATGCTATGTAGAACTCCCAGTCAGTCTAGCCGATACTCTTGTTAATGTAGACACCTTCACAACATTTTTTTAAAAGCACCGATTAACCCGATTCTTGAGAACGTGTAACGTAAATCTTTTCTCTATTCTTGCATTTCCAGTTACGAATAATATCAGTCTATATGCAAATTTGCTCATTATTTGGTTCTTAATATTTTCAGTAACAAATCCCGCCTCATTTTGTACTGCGACCCACCAGCGGCTGAGATGTAAAATATCTGAACTCCGGCAGTTTCGAATTGGGTCCGATTCCTGGCAAACAAGCTGTCTGCATGGGCGTTTTCATGGTCTTCCCCATATACAACATGTATACGAGCCAGTTTCCTTTCGAAATTTTATCAATGAACTTTAACTGAAATTTTAACTCACTTTTATAGTTAAGATTGAAATAAGTTTCGAAGTCTATGTAGCTTGGGACAGAGTTCTTTGATGATATTAATTATTAATTATGAAAAGATTACTCTGGACCCCTATAGTTTAAAAAATGATGGAAAATTCTTAAAAGTAAAACAAAAGTCAAAATGTCCGCATATACATTTTTTGGAATAATTTAACCTATCCATAGATTTAATGAACTTCCTCCAGAATTGGTTATGTATTACTTATTTCAGTTGTGATTTAAATTGTTTTAAAGGTAATGATTTAATTTATTTTGCTTCAGACTTAAAGATTAATTTGTTTTTAATTTTTGTAGTTGAACTTAAGTTTCTTTGGTTTGTTTAAAAGTAATTGTAGTCATTTAACCTGTTCTCTTGACAGTTTTGGTTAATGCTGATTTTAAGTTGCTTGTGTAATTAATTTTTCTTCTTTACTTTTGGTTGGTTAACTATTTAAATTCTGTTTAGTTAATTATTATTTTTCTTAACCTTGGTTGTTAATGTTAATCTCTTGATAAGTTGATCCTTATGGTCAATCTTTTTAAAGTTGTTACACAAGTTGGTGTTTAAAGTTAATTTAAGTTTTAATTTCTATTATGCCCCCTTTTCTGCTAAATTTGGGATCCATATTTTCTGACTTTGGTGGTCGTTTTGGTGTTGTGGAGAATATATAAAAATTTTCATACTTGATTATTGTATTTTAACTGAAGTAATTTTTTATTTCCTTACTATGGTGGTCGTGTTTGGTGTTGGAATAAACCCAAGAAAATTATCTATGAAATTATTATATTTTTATTTAAGTACTTATCAGTATTGAAGTTAATTTGTTGTAAAATCAATAATTAACACCTATCCTTTCAAATGTATTCCGTTGCCCTTCCAAATAGATTTATTGACTTGTTTTCGATTTCTTCGCCCGCTAGACGGTAGTCTGTGAAACCTCTGTCAACATTAGTTACTTTTGCACCCTGCGGAGAGGCTAAATTTTTACATTACTAACCCTGCCGCAGGGTCAGGGGGGCGGGATGTTTTTGCTTACTCGCAGGCTTTTCCTATGCTGGATTGGGACCCCTCGACGAGGCTAGCAGCGATGTTCGCCAAACGCAGGAGCTCTTTCCACCTTGGGCTGCACCTTCCTGCGTGGTTTTTCCCTGGGGTTGCCGGGCTGTTGGCGGTTTTCCTACCATCTACAATCGCCAATCGAGCAGTCTTGGCGGTTTGAGTAAAAAGGCTTGGGAGCTGGCGACGGAGAGGACGGACGGAAGACTGACACGAGCAGCCAGTTTTGACGGAAGGAGACGGAGCTGAAAGCGTCAGCGTTATCAGAGAAACATCGATGTCGGAAGAAATGGACGAGAGAAGAACACCATGGAGGGCGACGAAAATGTCTAAACTTATTCACAACTAATCACTTCTTTTTTCTCTCCTTATAGAAAAACTAGCAAACATATCTACAATGTATCTCTCTATGTTAACTTCACTGTTTGGAACGTCAAATTGAAGTAGCTCTGCGACGTTGGCCGAAGTTTGTTTGTCGAATGTCACAATGTTAAATTCCCTGTTTGGATTGGTATGATTGTTTTTACCTTTTTCCACTCCACCGCCACCCATGTAAAATTCTGTATTAATTCAGTATTATCTTAATAAATTCCATTTTAATTTTAACTTTCTTGTAATGTTTCACTTTAAATTTAGAACACTGGACCTGTCTACATATTTCACAACGCATTAAATTTAATTATTCTGTTGGAGCTCTTGGTCACTATTTACGATTGATTTGAACACTAATTTGACGGTATATATTGTGTTTATCATGTTGTCACAAACTTTACACATTCCTGTTATTGAGAATTGTTTATCCAAATATTGACTTATCATTTGGTATTGAACTTAAAACCTATACACAAACTCTTAAGAATTAAAAAGCTCCAACAGTTTCAAAGGTCTAAGGCCTGTTGGAATCTACAGAATTCTTCCTAGTGTTTCTTGAATGATGGGTCAGAAGTAGAATATTGATCTCTACTTGATTTTCTCAATGTTATCATCACTGCCTCTTAATCTACTCCATGCTTTTAGTAAAGGTTATAAGGTATTTTCCCCTTCCTTTCTGCATACCTGCATACATTTCTACATATCTTCACTCAATTTGGCGACTGGATCCCCTAATCCTCAGTCGCCCTTTAAATGGGGGAGTATATAAGGCATTTTCTCCCTCCTTTCTGCATGTCTTCGTAGTATAACGGTAGCACACTCGGCGCGTATTCGAGAGTTCCGGGTTCGAGTCCCGGCCAGAAAAGGAGCAGAAGAAAATTATCGATTTGATGTCGTACTGCACTCTTACGTATGATTTTAGAAAAGCATGTATAGGAGTGTATTTTTATCAGAACATTGGTCAATATATAAGATATTTGTCCCGCCTTCTTTGCATGCCTTCGTGGTGTAGTGGTCAGCATGCTCTACGCATAACCGAGAGGTCCGTGGCTCGATTCCCGGCGAAGGCGTTGCTCATTTCTTCAACTTCCTGACATTAAAAAAAACCCCTAATGTCTCTACACTGACTCCTGGACTAAAAAGGTGGTGGATGATGATTCTCCTCCACTGGAATTTGGCGATTGGTTCTCCTAATCTCCAGTCGCCCTTTAAAAGGGGAGTATATAAGGTAGTTCTCCCGCCTTCTTCTCATGCCTTCGTGGTGCACGATCGACGCGTAACCGAGAGGGCCATGGTTCGATTCCCGGCGAAGGCGTTGCTCATTTCTACAACTTGCTGACATTAAAAAAAACCAATGTCTCTACAAACATTCCTACTCATTTGCGGTATTTTGGTACAGTAGTGTGTAAATATAAATTGTAATGACCAGACTAGCGTTTATCTGATAGCTGAGTTCGCGCAGCTCTAGAACCTTCTTAATTCATCCTCATTTCTGTCTTTTCTTTGGAATCTTAGAATAGTTGTTATGACTAACGAATCTTCAGGTAGACAAGACACATACAGGTATGACGTATTCTAACAGAAAACATTTCTCCTGCCCTAAATACACGCTTGTAAATCTACTGTTTACATCATAAATAAAGGAAGAGTTATCAACAGGAAACAGAAATATGAATCTTAGTTTGAAACTACCTAAATAGACATTAGCCTGATTACAAAACCGCCTGTATTATAGTTAGATTGCAATCAGCCTCCGTAATCTGCTACTATAACTATTCTGAAATTTTACTGCGGAAGAAATTTTAAGAATGCTATGAATAGTCTATTTCAGATGTTTACTCTGTCTTAAGAAGCATTGCAATCATTGCAGCTTGCCCCTGATAGGTCTTGAAGCAGTTCAAGCGCACGCAATGTGTTTAATATATCTCCATACAGGTAGTTCATAGTATATTACGTCAGATTATTTCCATCGCCATTTGTGATACGACAGTAGTAAGGGCAGTCCAGAAGTCAAAAATGTATTTATTTAAATAGTTTCAAAATAAAACTGATATTTCTATCCACTGATCTCTTCTTTGCTATTTTATTTAGTCAATAAGTATTTTTAACAAATATGCAAATTTATTTCGTTTTTTTATTATTTTCTTCAGTCTGAAAATTTAAGAAGAGAATTGATTAAATGAGCTAATTTTTCATTCTTTGGTACAGAAGTTTTATTTTTAATAACGCACGAAGAAGAATTTTTTATTAATTAAAATCCTTTTCTTTTCTTCTTTTTTTTGTATGTGTGCTTGTGTGCGTGTGTGTGTGAGAGAGAAAGCTTCTTAGATGAAAGTTACTTGTTAACTACCATTAAACTAAGTATATCTTTTAGAACACGATATCCCTGATAGCTTCTAAAATTCATTTATTTTTCTCTCAAGATTCTCTTTTGAGAATGTTAAATTGATGAGATTTTTATTGTTTTTAATGACTTGGTGTTTTTTTAATGATGGTATAACCTAATCTGCCCTAAAGTAAGGAACTTTTCAGACAAAAATTGCTTTAAATGAGGAAAAAAACTTTATGTTTAATAAAATAAATTTATGAACACATCACTGTCTGTCTGCTTAATGAAAGTTAAGGAGACAAAATAATATAACCAATGCAAATCAAAACATAGCCTAAAGGGGTTTTAATATGTTTTTGTAGTAAAAAAAAGATTTGTCTTTAAAACAAATAAACACGAATTTCGATTTACTTTAATATATAAAATGTCGAACGTTTCCCTTGTTTAAAGTTTAGAAGAAATAAAATAGAATATTTTTATATCATTACATAAAAAATCAATAAAAATATCTTTTTAAAGTTTAATTCGTAATTAATATTAAAGATTTTTTATTAATAATTATTTTTAATACTTTTCATTAATAATTAATGCTTTCTATCAGGGGCAAGTTCAGTAACAATTACTTATTCGAAAATTCACTAGGCCAAAATAAATAAAACTGATGAAAATCTATAATCAAACAAAGTTATCTGAATGAATTTGTAGTGGTTAATTTCGTTTGGCATTTTCCCTTCGTCTTATTTATAAAAAATACTGAAATTATTTTTTTGCTAATTTCAGAATTTTTCGAAATTATTAAAAGGTCGCGAAAAATTAACCTTTTGTTGAGAAAATTAAAAAAAAAACGTTATTTTTGGCTACATGTGAAGACCCGTGTTATAACGACCAATATCCGGTGTAAATATCACACATTCGTAATAAATCATACGTTATAAGGCCGTAGACAGCGAACATATGAAGGAAAGATGGCTTCTAATGTGAACACAGTAGCAACCATTTGTATTAGCACAGTACAGTAAGTTATCAATCGGACTTAGTACAAAGACTTAGTCATACGTTATCTCAATAGTTATAAGGATACCGGTATTAACATTTTAAAACAGCAAACTTCATAAAATATTTGTTTGATTAGCGAGATTTAGCCGACCAATTACCATTTGACTTGTGAAAACAAACAATTACGTAATCGTTGGATTCTGTACTTATGCAGACGACTTGCCATCTTTCAGTTAACCTCCCCAAGTCACTTGATATTATATGTGGTGATTTATTTAAGGAAAGATATGTAAAATGTGCTAAATATAGTTATTTGTAATGTTTTTGAAATCAGAAATGGGAAAATAAAACTGCTGTTGTCACCAGGATATTAATCAAGTATCTTCGACTTATGTTCTGAACAGACCCATTGTACTACGAGAGCACAAATAGGAGAATATTCCTGATATTCTCCCACAGTCTAAGGGGGACTGAGTAGAAAGAAGTACGAGACCAAGGCCATCAAACTGAAGGACTCTTCCATCGCCACTGTCCAGATTCATAAGTCTTTTAAAAGGGAAACACTAGAAAAAGACTCGCCGAAATTCAAACCACGTATCTTTACACGTCTTGAGAAAAAAGTATTTAAAAATAGAATTAAAAATAATTTCTAATACAGAATTAATTCTATGCAATAATTAACGATCAGAAAACAAGGTTTTGAGTCGTCATTCACCTTATAGTTTACTCTAGAAAACAGGCCGAGAATTCAACATGACTTGCCTGAAGGCTCACAACGCAAGATGTATTTAATAAATTAATTTGAAGAGTTAAATGTCATGCAGCTTTTCACATAACACATAGTCTGATGTCTATGCGCCGCAACCATTTTAAGAATTTAGAGTTTATTTTGCTTGTTCAATTTACTTCAGTTCCATTAATTTAATTGGTTAAATTAGCAAGTTAGTAAATGTTTTAATTTTCCTGCCAGTAAAGTGAGTTTGAGGACAATAAACTAAATCTTTACTACGAGTTTTATGTTTCGGAATATGTATGGATGAATTTAATTACTTAGTTTTACAGATCAAAATTATTTTAACACATTTAGCTCTCTATTTAAATGAATATATTAATGATATTTCGTTTACGAGATAAATAATTAAATACTGAATTTGTGCATTAGAGAGATTTAAAAATTCTCGAAAAAACGAAAGGTCTATTGGAATGTTATGCATCTTTACCTCAGTTATGAAAATTATGAATAATAGCCAAAATACCTCCGAAATTCTTTCAAATAATATATAATTTCATAAGTTTTTTTTCGTTTTTACCAGTACCAAAATAGCAATTATTTTATTGAAAATGATTCTCAGCGTAAAATAATTTTTCAAAGAAAAGGAAGTTATGCTTTAAATAACAGAGAATATCCAGAGAATATTTTGGATATTCTCTGTTATTTAATGTAAAAAATAAAAATAAAAACCATTTAAAATATTAGTAGTAACTGGATTACTATAATAGGAAAAGCTATTTTTATAAAAATTCCATTGAATAAAATAAACAATGACAGAAAATTCAGTTGCTAATTCGATAAATGTTTTTCACTCTACCAAAAGTTAATCAGTTAAAGTACGCTTCACAAACTAATATTAGTGTGAGGATTAGATTATGTTTCAGAAAAGAATACTGCACCATAGGTAAATGAATTTCTCAAAGTAAAATTGTTTTATTTAACTGCTATTAGCATAAAAGCTGTTTATTTCAAGAAACGTTTAATTAAATAAGAAATTTAACATAAGAATAAGAATTTTTAAATAAGAATTTTTATACTAAATAAGCTGATTTTAGAAGTGCAGTGAGATGAACTAAACGATAAGGATATTTAGAAACCCCGAGACTAAATTCAAAAGCAAATTGTTAAAATAAAAATAGTCTTGAAGCAATATTTTTATATCTTAATTTAGAATGACTTTTTACACATATTCCAAACCAAAATATAAAAACTACTTGTCATTTACAAAATAAATATCAAAGGCTTCAACATCACATTTTTGTTTTGGTAATGTTATTTTGCATCGATTTGGAGCTTTTCGATAGCATACATCGACACCGGTATTTCCAGACTCAGTGGGCGCAGTTCAAAGTTCAGAATCAGTATTATTGGAAGCTCATTATATCATGAGTTAGATCAAATAATAAAAGCCTCCTTCGAAATGATTTCCAATGGTATACGGAAAATTTAAATTCCGCATTAACTATTCTTGAATCAATTATTTGAAGGTAACTATATAGCTTATGTTTAGAATTATTGTAACAGAACAAAAAGGTGAGCATTGAATTCCTATTTTTCATTCTGAGTTATTATTTTATAGAAAGATATGCGTTTTTTGCTGTTTAAAGTTATTAGGTTAAAAAAGAATTTTTTCAGAAAAAGAAGAGACTGATGGCGTCATGCGTCTCAGAAACAATCAGAAGCTAAAATTTCAAGAGTACTCCAAAGAAGAATTGTATTCCAGGAAATATTCGGTTTTTTCTTTTTAATTACGTATGTTAACTAAATGCAAAGAAGAACATTTTTTCTTCATTGATTGGTAAATGGTAACAAATAAAAAAAACTGAAAGATTTCAAAATTTAACGGTCGCCCAAAAGGCTTCGTTAAGATTTTTACGCTCTCACTGAGCTCACAGTTTGCCGGTGTACTGTTAAACTCACTCATATTAACCCCTTTTTATGTCTTTTAGCTTTATTCAGCATAAGTTTCTTCGCTCTTACGCCATATACAGTTTAACAACATAATTACAAGAATTTTAAAAGCAGCATAGCAGTATACGCTTAAGAATTCCAGATGCAGCGTTAAGTGCTGGCATACACTTTTCTGCTTCCCCCCCCCCAATTTTTTCTTTGTGCATCATATCAATGTTCAGTTTCTTACTAAGACGTCTTTACAAAACTTGTTTTTGTCTTTTCATTATTAACGTTTTATATGCTCAACTTATTTATTAAATATCACATATACATTTGTAGAGACATTAGGTTTATTTCGAAGCAGGAGTCATGAAAAATATGCAAGGCCTTCGCCGGGAATCGAACCACGGACCTCTGGAATACCGGCTCAGTGTGCTGACCACTACACCACGAAGGCACGCTAAGAATGTGGGAGATATACCTTATATACTCCCCTTTTTAAAGGGCGACTAGGGTTTTAGGGGACCTAGTCGCCAAATCCTGGGTGTGGAGAGTCATCATCCACAACCCTTTTAGTTCGGGCGCCACTGTAGAGACATTAGGTTTATTTCGAAGCAGGAATCATGAAAAATATGCAAGGCCTTCGCAGGGAATCGAACCACGGACCTCTGAAATACCGGCTCAGTGTGCTGACCACTACACCATGAAGGCACGCTAAGAATGTGGGAGATATACCTTATACATTGACTTCCAAAAGTTAAGCACGAAGATGCAAAATGCAAAAAAGTCAACAAATACTGCTTTGATTGACCCAAAATTCGGCAGGAAAGTACGCATAAAACAAAATCAATTATTATACACAGAAATGAAAGCAATATTAAATTTTTGTAAGTTATCAGATAATGACATTTTGGAGACTTGAACAGAATTATGTGTAAAGTGAAAATAAAC
This sequence comes from Stegodyphus mimosarum, assembly GCA_000611955.2. Lineage (NCBI taxonomy): Eukaryota > Metazoa > Arthropoda > Arachnida > Araneae > Eresidae > Stegodyphus > Stegodyphus mimosarum. The sequence continues at coordinate 96,790 of KK112383.1, forward strand.
AGCATAAAATGAAAAAAAGGACATTAATAGGGTATGTGATCTCCCCTCATCTCTATACAAAGTTTACACCTTGTGACCATGCTTTCAATTAGGTGGTCAACCACCGCAAAATTAAGCAATCGCCATTCTTCTTGTAGAGCAGTTTACAGCTGAATAAGAGTGGCTGGAGGTGGGAAACGTGAACATACAGTACGGGATTAAAGTCGGACGAATATGCTGGCCACGCCATACGCGCAATCCTTTCACTCTCCAGGTAGTCATCCACGATGTCATACCGGACAGCCGTCAAAGAACTCGTTTAAAGATGTGCATCTCGGTATGATATCATAATGAAATCCCTGCCCACACCATAATGCTTCCGCCTTGGAATGCGTGATGTTCGGTAATGTTTTGGGACTGATTGCGTGTTCGTTGTTCACGCCATATCCTTATACGCTTGTGATCTGGCTCCAGAGCAAATCGTGACTCATCAGTAAACATGACATTGCCCCAGTCAGGCACATTCCAATTGAATTATTCCCGGCACCACTGTAATCGTGCCCCTCTTGATTGGACGGATAGAGGAACACAAACTCGAGGCACCCGGGCTTACAGTCCACTCATATGTAATCTTCGGCGTACAATAGCTGCAGATATCGTCTTACCAATGGACGTTGTAAACATAGATGTCACACGTGTGGAGGTCGCTCTGCGATTCCGCTTGGCTACAATAGCAATATATCGATCTTCCGCGGGGATTGTAGCCCTTGGGCGACCGGCTACGGACCTTCGGACAACTGTCTGTGTGGTTTGGAATTGTTTCCATAAACGTGAAATTACAGAATGATGAACGCCGAAGAAAACAGCAACATCTGTGATCGATTGTCCTTCTTCAACGCACCCCACAGCACGCCAGAGCTCAGAATCTTCCATTCGTCTTTTGGAAGTCATAGAAACACGTGCGTCTTGAAAACAAATTGTACGAAAGTTTTAAACTGTTTCTATCAGCACTTACAATCAACTTCTGTAACCCTTCATAAAGCTGGCTTTTTATAAGACTGCCTTTTTTGCATATTTCTTAACATGAAAGCGCGGTTGGCTGTTACCTAACAGATTTTCATACTGCCATCTACCTCTGCGGCGAACTGCAACCTCTTCAATTCTAATTGGCTTCCGGAAATTAGCGTTTTCCTCTCTGTACTTAACTTTTGGAAGTGAGTGTATATCTTACGCCACATAAAATTCAATTCAATAGTAAAACAATAAAATAAAACATAAAAACAGTGCATCTTTAGAATTTACGTCAGACAGGCCATCACACTGGAGTTACAAATGATTTTTTTTGTTTTCGTTTTTGTTTTTGTTTTTCGTACGGTGTTGCCACTGCTCGCTTTGAAATCATTGAGTTTGTTAATTAAAAATTCGCTTATGTTTTACAAAATATGAAATAGATAATAAAACAAATTCAAAACTGAAAATTCGGGCTTCCAGGTGCCCATGTTCGAATGGAGGACTACGTTATTCAAAATATAATGGCTATAAGTGATAAAATAATTAAAACGTGGATAGGTTCAGCCGCAATCCCCTGTAACATATTTCTGCATGTTCGTTTAGAAGATATTTCTGCAAAACGTTTCATTATATTTATATTAATCTTCCTTGAGATCCAGGCTGCATTGGATATTAAATTCAGTTTTGCTTTGCACATCTGAATTCGCAGTTTGTGCTCATAAAAGTAATTTATAGTAATTCATTATTACACTATATAAGCTCAGAATATTAATACTTTTATATTTTTTTAAAACGCAGCCGATAAAATTGCTACCATATAAAAAAATGTATTTCTCATATTTTTATTAAAATATTTTAAAACTTTTCTTTTGAATACATTATAAAGCAGTAAATAGATTCATCTTTCATTTCATTAAATCTTCTGTTCTATATAATATGAGCATAACCATGCTCAAGTACACTGTTACGAACCTGGGCTTAAAGCATATTATGTTCTGGAAAGCCGTTAATGGACAGATTTATCTCGACGGAAGCTGCATGAGAACGACGGAAATACGGATGGTTAGCACTGAATGTTCGGGAAGAAAGGGAAATAGATTTTCCGGACCAAAGTCTTATCACAGACTCGTCTTCAAGAGACGTGAATCGCATTTAAATCCCTTTCTTAGACACTATTACTTCGGTGAATACGCAATTGACTGCTGAGATCTTCGGCTTTAAGAGCGGCATAAAACGAAGCGGAATATCGAAATAGGCTGGAAATTGTTTCACTAAACTCAACCGTGTTGTTTATGTGGAAAGAAATATTGTGTGGTCGTTTTTGTTCGAATAAAAAGGCATTGTGTTAGGTGAGAAGCGTAACAAAAATAACTAAATGCTAGTTAGCGAAAAAAAATCTGAAACGTTATTCAAAGTACGTTATTCAAAGTTTGATGGCTCTAGGCACCGTTCATAGCGCGAGAAAAATTCATGCATTCATGCAAATTCTTCATTATTTAGTTTCTTTATAAGGTATTTTTTCCCCTTCTTCGCACGGCTTCTTGGTGTAGTGGTCAGTACGCTGGGCGCGTATTCCAGAGATTCGTGTTTCGAAGCCCGGCGAAGGCGTTGCTCATTTTTCTTCTGCTTTTCCCGGTTCGAAAGTGCGGTAAAAAAGAAAATTAAGCAGTTCTTAAGACCCGTTGTGAGAATCGGATGCCCGGCAAAGTGGTAGTACTGATGCCATTTTGCGGATACTCGGCAAAGTGGCAATAGTAGCACCTCTCGGGTAATGTTTGGTTGTACTACCACCCAGAGTAAGTACAAAGGTTGTCTTGTGTTGTCTACCGAAGACTAGTCGGATGTGCTTCCAATTACACTGCGAAGGCACGCACAAGGAAGGAGGAAATACTTTACAGAGTAAGCAGCATCTGTTTTAAAGTAAGGTAATCTTCTGTACTATATGTCATAAAAAGCCACCAAACATTTTCTCTTTTCTTTTGTTTCTTTCTTTTCCAAACAGCAATCTTGGAAAGGTCTTGCATGTGCGTCGAAAAATCTGTTATACTCCCTCCTGGCCGAATTGCTTGTTTTTGAGTAGAAACTCTAATTTTAATTGTAAAAATTGCTTTTAGTTCAAAGGAGATTTAGTCAGCGAAGGACTATTGTTTTCGTTTTGCGGTTTTGCGTCGGAAACATTAAAAGTCTGAATCACTTTTCAAACTGTTGCCACCAAATCTTGCAGCCCTGCATTATATTTAAAGAAATTAAATAATAAAGAATGTGCATAAATGTATATATATTTCTCCAAATGTGTTAAACAACGGTACCTAGAGTCACCCAATTTTGAATAACGTATGTTTCCACTCAAATATGCGTATCTGGAAGCCTAAATTTGGAATTTTGAATTTGTTTTATTATCTATTATTGTTTTGTAAAACTTTAACGAATTTTTGATGAACAAACTCAAGCAATTTAAAAGCGAGCAATGGCAATACTCTACGAGAAAAAAAAACATTTTATCTCCAGCGCGTGAAATTGTGTATCGGAAATTCTAAAGATATGCTCATTTTTAAACTATTTTGCGATATTGCTGTTGAACTGAACTGTGTGGTTTAAGTGCGAAGAACATGTTGTTTAATAAATAAAGGTAACACACAAAACGTTAAAAAAAGCCCCTTTGGACGTAATTTAAAATCTGAAACCTTTCAGATTTTATTTTATTTATTTATTTTTTTACTGTTTTTTAACTGTATTTGGCTTTTTATGTTTTTCTGAACTTCCCAATTTTTAATGAAGGTGTTTTGAAACTTGTGTATTTTTGCCTTGCCGTGAACTGAACTGAACTGAATCACACCGTAAAAATTCTTTCGAAGTCATAGATGAACTTAAATATTTCCCCTTTGCACTCCATTATGGTTTCGTTTGATGTTAAATCGCTGTTTACTAACGTTCCAGTTAAAGGGGCACTAAAATGTCTTGAAACTAGACTTCGAGAATTCCATTTCTCACACACTGAAATTGAAAAGTTAATTTCCCTCACTGAAGTCTCTGTGAGTCAAAATCACTTTGTTTTCCAAAAGGAATATTATCGGCAAATTGAAGGACTAGCTATGGGTAATCTCCTCAGTTCTGTACTTGCTGACATTTATATGCACTATTTTGAGGTCAAATTACTTGAAAAACTATCTTTTCGTCTGTGGATTCGCTACGTAGACGACACTTTCGCTCTTTTTGATGGTGATAAGGAAGACTTACCCCAGATTTTATCTGTTATAAATTCGATTGACAGCCATCTAGTTCACTTTTGAGACTGAATCTGATAATACACTGACTTTCCTTGGTATTCTCATAATCCACAATGGATCTACACTCACGTTTGTGAAAATTGCAACACCATGAAGGACTTACGCGAGTGAGCTGAAATTTTCAGGAAATGCAAAGTAGCGCATGATATGCAAATGATTAGAATTGCAAATCCGTAGCGCATGCGTATGCTGAGCAGCGCCCTCTGAACGGCTGATGGATCCGAATAAATAGACGGCTGTAGCGAGGCGTGTATGGTTATCGGTGGTTATCTGCTAGTGGTAAACGTTAACTCAATCTGTACTTATGCCTCGTCGACGAAAGAGAGCGAGATTTGAACAACTTACAGAGTTTGAACGAGGGAGAATCATCGGCCTTCGTGAAGCTGGATTGTCGTATCGTGCAGTAGCCTCTCGTGTGCAGCGTAACAGCAGCACAGTGATGCGCGTTTGGAAGCAGTGGACGGACGAGTGTCGGACAACTCGGAAATCCGGGAGTGGACC
>KK112383.1:105100-167930 GCA_000611955.2 Stegodyphus mimosarum
GCCCATAAAAGGGAGTATATAAGGTATTTCTCCCGCCTTCTTCGCATGCCTTCGTGGTGTAGTGGTCTGCATGCTCGACGCGTAACCGAGAGGTCCGTGGTTCGATTCCCGGCGAGGACGTTGCTCATTTTTCATCTCTCCTTCAAAAAAAAAAAAACCTAATGTCTCTACACATTAAAATAAAGAACATATTCTGATAATTTGTCTATCATTATTTTTTTGTGAAACACACCATTGAGAAATCGACCTTCTTAATAATGAAAGTTATAGCATTACAGACGAAAAGACGGTATATCTTAGTAAGGTAACAGTTGAAAATTATACATGACTATTCAAAATATTTGATGTCGATACCACATGACATCCTATTACGGCTTATTAAATTATACACATTTTTATGCTGCACTTATTTCCTCGCATTTAATTACTTACTTATTTACTGGAATTTGATTAGAGATATATTTCTAATTCAATCAATTTAGTTCTCACTTCGCGGCAAAGTAATAATACATAAAAATTCAATCTTCATTTAAAACTGAAATGCAGAAAAATATAATAGACCAAATAGAGTTCAAAACAGTTAAAAAAGAAATTTTTACAGTAAGAATTAGAATTGCTATGCAAAAATAAGCAATTCAGCCAATGGGGAGGAGCACAGAAGTTTCGGTGCACAGAACTGAAAGTTAACTTTTGGTCACACTGTGTAAAAAGACTCCGACGTTGGTGCACCAACTGACTTAATTCACTATCCTGCTAAGAATTTCAAATGTAAACAAATAGTAGTTTCATTAGGCTTAGCAGCGTCACTCAAATTGATGATATTTCTACGGCTACAGAGTGCAAATAAACTAAAGGAATAAAAATCTTAACCGGAGCATAAGAATAACATAATTCAAACACGTTTAAAGTAAAAAATGAACAATTTACCGGCATATAAGATAAAAACGTGAGCTCACTCAAGCGGGTTACGGTATATATATACTTATATGGGTTCGATGCAGACGGTTGCAACGATAGAGGGAGGTGCGCAACTACTATATTTTTATTACAAGTATTACTTGTATTATACTATGTTCCATATACAAAATTTCGAAGTTCTACCGCTATTCGTTTTTGACTTCTAAGAGACATGTTCATACGTATAGACGTACAGATATCACGAAAACCCGCTTTTGAATCCATTTTAAAACAATTTTACAATCCGTTTTGGAAAAACGACTCCTCTATTCTGTCCGTACGTACACATGTCAAGCAAAAACTCGTTCAAATGGATTCGCGAATGGACAAAGTGGATATTTTCGTCGAAATATGTTACTAGAACTTTTTCGCGATTGCAGCACTTCCTTTTCTTCGTAAATAGAAGTGAAAAGGAAATTAGCTTTTCAGAATTTTATTGCGACTGGAAAATTATGAGCAATAAATGAGTAATAAAGGGAGCGATTTAAAAGCAATAAATGGAATTCTTAACAATTCATGTCCTTATTTTATTAAATAATATATATGTAGTTGATAGAACCTAAAATCCACTAAACTATATTACACTAATTAAGAAGAAAACATTTGTTATTCCATGTGTTATGCATGTAATTAAGAATTATTAGGTTTTTCTTTCGAACTTTTAAAATTATATTATCTTTCGAAGTGCCAGTTTTACGGTTATGGAACATTTTTTATTCTTCAAATAAGCATTGTTTTTTGCAACTTTAGCTTTTACGATAATATAATATATAAAGTAAAATTTCTGACATAATTATTAAATACGTTTCTTTAGATTTAATATTGTAATCTGACACTGAATATCTGAGTTGTCGCCTTCTTTCCTTAATGCGCCAGATATCTTAAAAGTTCTCTAAAATTAAATTCTCATTTCCGAAACTAAATCATTCGTCCTCAACACTAGTTTTCTGCCATAAAGGCTAGGAAGTAAACTTAAAAGTTTCAGAGCGAATTCGTGAGCATTTTCGAGCTATACAATACAATTTTTCTCAGGTTTTGACATACAGCGATAACTCTTTCTTGTCCTTCAGCTGCAGTGACAAGGCGTAATTCCTAGACGTGTTTGAAAATCGTTTGCGATTAAGATAAGCTGAAGTTCCTTTCTGTCTGTGTAAGCCAGTTTCAAATCTCTGTCGATTTTAGACTATCTTAAAGAAGCTAAAACAGAAATATAATTTGATAGTATCTGAATGTCTAGGCGCCGAAGAAATATGCTATTTTAAAATACAAATTTAGGCAAACAAATCAACTTTATATTGCCTTGAATTTTTTTATCTGCACAAATCTAAAACTATTTGTCTAGGTCTAACTGGAACGCTTTTGACAAAGTGTTACTTACGTCAATATAAAGTTATATTTTTAATTTTTATTAAACGTACTGTTAGGAATTTTGTTCTTAGATGGTAATTTTAGTAGAATTATAATTAAATTTGTTTTATTTTTCTGTGTATTGTAGCGCGACACAAATTTTAAGAGAAAGCTATGCCGGAAAAGTAAGAATACAGAGGCAACTGCATTTAACATTGAGTAAATGGGTATCTCGGTTATTTGGCGAGAAATCGCCAAAAGTTGCCAAATTTGGCGAACATATGGCGCCATTTGCATCCGGTCTCTGTATTACCGTAATATGAATTGAAATTGAATATATGTAATTGACCACTATGTTAGCTGTAATCGTAATCCTACACTCTTATTGCTTTCCAGTAATTTCAAGAAGCAAAAAGTACTCTAGGCGGCTAGTTGAAAACTATTTATTACGTATTTATTTTTTTTATTATATATGTGTGCGTGTGTGTGATGATTTGGAAATGAGGAAAATAGATTCTGAAGCACAAAATAGTAAATGATCTATTATGAAGAATAAACTGGGACATGTTGGCGGCGTCATAGGTAGAGGATGGATGCATAAACGAATAGAAGCTTGCAGTCATGACAGATTTTAAATATTCATTCCTTTTTACTAAACATTTTAAGGCCATAAATAATTTGGCCGAGAACATGATGTATTTTATAGTGTTTGCAATAAGAAGGGAGCAACTCACCAGCAGTCTAGATAGGTCGAACGCAGAAAGCAAAATGTGTAATTATTCAGTATGAAAACTTAGTCTAAGAATAAGGTTTCCGTTCGAATTAATTATTCATATTCATTGTGTAAAAGTCGTATGATATGGATTAATCTAGAAATGACGAAATACAGAAAACGTTATTATAAGCAGCGATATTTTTAGAACAGAAAGGAGTAAAATTAAGAACTAAGGAGTTTGTAGAGATTTATATTTATTTTAAATAACCATTTTAGCTGCGTTATATTTTCTTTCCTATAAGCCTTCATTCCCGTAACAGTGAATGCCAGAATTTTAAAATTTGGTAGCGCGCGTGAAGTAATGCAAATTCTACCTTGAGGAGAAAAGTTAGAGAGTATGGGTAAGCCTTGTGCTTTTTGTAGCGTGAGCTTGTGGTCTGCATTTATTGCTGGTTAACGTGGCGTAACAACTTTTACTTTGCTGCCACTAGATATTAGACGCGGATTTCGGAAACAGGATTATCTGAGCCCTATAGAGTAATTCTACTACTTCTTAATATCTTCCAATTTTTAGTTTATTTCTTGTTCTTTGAGTTACCGTCCGAGTGAGGCGTAGTATGTTAGCGTCAAGTCGACGCATTGTGAATTTTAAAGAGTTAATAAATGGTTCTTTTTACCCTTCTACAGTGTGATTTCTACACGTACTTCAGCTGTCACATTAGAAGATAGACAAGTGGTTCTTACAACTTATTGCTAATTTAAGTTACAATTTTGATTTTATGAGGTTCAACTATTTAAATCTGAAGTTCTAACTTCGAACCCCAGGAACACTTAACTAGCGAATAATCGCTTAAGTGTGTGAACAGAATACGTAAGACTTGAGAAGGATTTAAAACCCTTTATTTTTCAATATATTTACAATCAGTTCCGGCTTGGAACTTTACATGAAGCCGCCACTCGGGCTTGAACTTAAATACTAATAATTTGAACTAAAATTAACTTAACTAAAGCTCTTAAGGAATAATCTAACTAGTTGGCCCCTAAATATTAATTAAATCGGTGAAGCCTAGCAAGGACCTAAGATATGGCCGAGCGTAATAGTAGCTAAGCGAGATGTAGCCAGAAAGCAAACGCGCGCTAGTCAGGAAAACAGACTCTCTTCCCTGAAGTCTGTTAAGTCACGACTTAAATAGTACCCATTCTCATTTGCATTATCTGCGTTTCTGAAATTACATTCTGGCAGGAAATTGTAAGCTGAAATTAGAATAAGATAGGAAAGATACAAAACTTAAAATAATTGTTTATTAACATAAGATAAACCTTACAATTTATATATTTTTATATTACTTATATATATATATGTGTGTGTGTAATATATATAAAAGGAACAATCAAGAAATAGAAAAATTACTTGAAAAAACACAACATCTTGCTTTACGGAAGATTTAAGAAAAATAAAAAAGTTACTGTCAATTTATATATTAAAACAAATGGAAACTACCCTCCAATTAATTATGGTAAAATAACACGTCAAACGAATATTAATTTAGAAGTCAAACAACAAAAATCAGCGTTATATTTGCAAGTTTTCACAGTGAAATGTTGGGAAAATTGCAAATATAACGCTGATTTTTGTTGCTTGTCTTCTAAATTAATAATTTTTTCGCGTGTTATTATACTTTGTAGGAGCCTCAGACAGGCTTATTTTTTGCTCTTTTTTCCACGTGGTGTGTTCGTCATTTTGTGATTGCATGAGTTTCGAAGCCCCAAACACGCTTATTTTTTGCTTCCCCTTTTTTCCACGCGGTGTGCTCGCCATTTTGTTGATTGTATGAGTTTCGGTAAGTGTTTTTCCAATTTTTTAAGTTTGATTTATGTTTTACACATCTTCATTTTTCTTATTTGATATTTTGCTTTACTGTGAAAATTGCAAATATAACGCTGATTTTTGTTGCTTGTCTTTTAAATTAATAATTTTTTCGCGTGTTATTATACCTTGTAGAAGCCTCAGACAGGCTTATTTTTTACTCTTTTTTCCACGTGGTGTGTTCGTCATTTTGTGATTGCATGAGTTTCGAAGCCCCAAACACGCTTATTTTTTGCTTCCCCTTTTTTCCACGCGGTGTGCTCGCCATTTTGTTGATTGTATGAGTTTCGGTAAGTGTTTTTCCAACTTTTTAAGTTCGATTTATGTTTTACACATCTTCATTTTTCTTATTTGATATTGTGCTTTGCTGTGAAAATTTGCAAATACAACGCTGATTCTTGTTGTTTGACTTCTAAATTAATACCTTCCAGTTGTTAACGAGAAAAGAAATTTTGAAGTTATTTTGGACTCAGCTTTTAGTTTGTGTAACGCTACATGAGGACTATTGTTTTGAAAAAGCAAATAAAGTGTACATGGTACTTTATGTCCTAAGTGTCTATAAACAGAGCACTAAAGCGTCAGCTCTATTTAATTACTGTTTAAGTTTAACCTACGCAACTCCAATATGGGCAATAGCTACCACGCCCTCTCTCTGAATAAAAATCTGATGCGGACACCATGTGACTTCCCTGTACGGAATATTAAATTATACGCATTTTTTGCTGCATTTCGTTTAAGCTTATTTCCTCGAATTTCATTAGAGATACATCTATCCTTCAATTAGTTCAATTCTCACTTCGCGGCAAAGCAAAAATACATAGAACCTCAAAATATATTGCTCAAAAATTGAAAAATATAGAAAAACATAAAACACAAGTACGGTTAAAACAATTAAAAATATTTTTTACAATTAAGATTAGAGTTTCTACGCAAAAACATGCAATTCGGCCAGCAGGTAAGAAGGCAGATTTTTCGGTGCACAAAATTGAAAGTTTACTTTTGTTCCCACTGGGCAAAAAGACACTGAAGGTGCAGAAACTGGCTTAATTCCTGATTCAGCTAAGTTTCAAATATAAACAAATATGGCTGATATGGTAAAAAAAAATTAGGTTTAGCCGCACTTAAACAGCTTTTAAACTGTTAATAATTCTACAACTAATGCATGCTGATTAACTAAGGGTGTAAAAACCTTAAGGCAATATAGCTGCTTAACCGGAAGATAAGAACAACATAATTCAATAATTTTTAAAGCAAAAAATGCGCGATTTACCAACGTATTAAATAAAAAAATTGAGCTCACCCAGACGAGTAACAGAGTGGGATATATATATATATATATATATATATGTGTGTGTGTGTGATATTTGCAGCGGATGGGCATTGAGAATGATGAAGTTTAGCAATCAGAGTCCGGATGTTATCGTTGCGAAGTGCAAGGCAGCCAAATGGATGACATAGAAGAATTTCACTCTAAAATCTCCACATCTTTATTCAATTAAAATAGCAGTTCATTTTCTTTAGAGGAAGATCACATATCCAATAATGATTTAAATAGCAATACTATTAAACTTAGAACCTCGACGTCATAAATAGTTTTAACAAAGGGAAGATGAAGAGACAGAGCAAAGCGTTCATATAGCAGGCGATGGCAGAAAGCAATCTGCCGAAAATGGCGCGTAGAGCTATTTATAGTAGCAGTTACATAACAGGCCCGAGAGTTCTCGAAAGTACTGGTCTAGGGGGAAGATCCTGCGATTGCGGAAAGTTAATTACAGGTTGTCTGTTCACGTAGAGCAAAGCCATCGTATTTTTTATATTTTACATATTTATATACTTGTGTTGCTGCCGATTACAACCAAAAAGGGAGATGAACAAGCACATGTTATAGAGTCATATACGCAAAATTTCAAAGTTCTGAGGTTACTCGTGTTTAGGTTATGCATTATACATACGTACATGCATACGTCACGAAAAAAACTTTTCTGAATCCATTTTAAATTAATTTTATAATACGTTTGGGGAAAAAGAATCCTTCATTCTGTCCTTACGTGCAGATGTCGCGCAAAAACATTGTTAAATTGCATTCGAATGCGGTCAAAATGGATATTTTCGTTGAAATATAATACCCAGAATGTTTCGTGATTACAATACTTCGTACAAGGAAACAAAACGAAAGAAAGAAACATTATAGTTTCAAAAATGAAGTCCTGTAACATATATAATTAATCATGATGCTAATATCGATCATGTTCAGGATCATATTCGCAGTACTGATAACAAATTTTTCAAAAAAATCTGTTAGTATTAAATTTCTAGACTCATGAAGTCTGCCCAGAATAAACTTTAAACGGCCGATAACATCGCATCGCAATCTGGACTAGCAAAATTCTATTTATTTTGTGATCAGTTATGTCCTCTTTCGTCTTTGATACCAGCTCGAGTGTCGCTGCTCGGCGTGTGCTGCCTCATTTACCGCCTCATCTATCTGTATTATCACAGCCTTAGGAACCTCTCATACACAGCCCAAATTTGTTTTGCGGGATAAATATCTCTATCCATGATTTTCTGTAGACATTCTTGATTGCAGAATATAGTACTTTTCTATTGAGGAAAAGTAAAATCGGATTTGGCAATTAGGATTTTTTAATGTACTCATAAGAGTAGAGATCAGCATTCTCGTTTGCAGAAACCTTGAACGCAGTTGCATGAACTCACAAAATTTCTCACTAGTGGATCATTTATCAAACAAATGGAAATTTATAGTATAAAGGTTACCATAAATAATAAATAAATAAATAAGTTTCTGATTAAGGGTTGCTTGTTCAATTGAATACGGCAAAGAACGTCAGGGTTAACAGACAAATTTATTTTATTTCAAACGCCTTAACTAAAATCTGACAATGAAGAAGAACATGTTACTTGAACTTCAAAAATGAACCAGAGATCAAAATGAATTTTGCCAACAGTGCCATAATTTGATTTCAGTAGCTAAAATATATCATTGCTACTTAAAACGTTTTTGCTTGCGTACGGGCTCTTAATAGATCGAATGCACACAGGTCCGACAGGTTAATAAAATTTATTTTACCAAACGAAACACTTCAAAATTCTGGAATTTTCCACAGAAATTCTCGTACAGGTGTTCACAGTATCACAGAGTACAATCAGTTGTTACACTTCAAACTGCCAAGAACGTTAAACACAAAGCCCATCTTAAGCGCTAACTCGAATATCTCAGTTCACGAGGAACTAACAACTCTCAACAACAATAACTAAACAACTGAGAGCATATGTTATCTCTTCGGCTTTAAATAGTTTTCAACCAACTGCATAGATATTTCCAGTATTTCCTGCTTCTTGAAATTACTGGAAAGCAATTCTCGAAATTACTGGAGGGTGGGATTAATTATGGTTGCAGCTAACTTAGCGGTCAATTATGTTAATTTAATTTCAATACATATTACGGTGATACAGATACCGAATCAAAATGTCGCCAGATTTGGCGACTTTGGTGAATTTTTGCCAAATGCGGTGACAAAATAAGTCCCCAAAACCGTTGGCAGCTTGGCGATGTCTCGCCAAATTACCGAGATACCTATTTACTCAATGTTAAATGCGTTTACTCCTGTATTTTTCTCTTCTGCCGTAGCTTCTCTTTAGAGTTTTCGTGTTACAGAAGAAATACCACAATTTTAGTTATAATTCTACTAAAATTACCTATCTAAGAACAAAATTCGTAACAATATGTTGGGCAGCCATAAAGCAGCTAAATTACCATATGAAATGCAAACTTATTTTTATACCAAACTTCAATACAGAATTTATAAACAATTTGAATACTTAATATGCTTCATTAGAATACCGAAAAAAGTAATTGAAGTCTTTAGATTCCTACTACGTCAGACGTCGGAAATCTGTGGAATGGCTATCAGTGGAACTATCAGTGACTATCAGTGAGTGAACTGAAATGCTGTGAGTATGAGTTCTTAAAAATGAATTTTTAAATAATATATAATTTTTCAGAGATATTTCTAGTTTTGCATACTGAACTCGAAAAACTCTGGACAAGTCCATCCAAAGATACAAAATTCGCGAGAGAAGAGTAAATGTAAGCCATTCAGCCATTTTAACCATCCTGGAGATTTTTTCTCCCGAGGTGTTTTTGCAGCAAGCTGCCTGCCTAAAAGGTAGAGTTTATGTTAAGATTCCAACAGTTCAATCACTTTATGTGAGACTCTTAGATTGTTAACTCATTAAAAATTTTTTGAAGTTTTTCATCTTATTAGCTAAAAGGGTGTTAGCTAAGAAGGGTTATTAGTCTCGAATTAGAATTTTGCTTCGGTTCACTATACATTTCCTTTTCACTTTTCAGATTGTTGCCACCAAATATTATCGCTCTGTATTAAACTTAAAGAAATTAAATAATGAAGATCTACATGAATGTACGTATGTTTCAGGCATTGTGAAAAAAAACGGTACTTATAGCCATCAAATTTTAAATAACATTGTCCTCCACCCGAACATGGGCCCCTGGAAGCCCAAATTTGGGATTTCGAATTTTTTTTTGTCTATTTCATATTTTGTAAAACTTAACGAATTTTTTATTAAAAACTCAAAAATTTCAAAGCGAGCAGTGGCAACACTAAAGAGAATAAAACATTTTAATCTCCAGCGCCCAAGACTGTCTATGGGAAATTCTAAAGATATGCTGTTTTAAATATTTTTACCCCAAAAGCCCAAATGCTGTCGAAACGTGTATATGTTGTAAGGTTTTAGTTTAAACTAAAGTTTTAAACTCTTAGTTTTATGTTAATTTTCTCTTTACTGTAAGTTCTTATTTCAACTTCCCGTTAGAATGAGCGCGCGTTTCAGCTTTATGCTACTTTGAAGTAGAGCCAAGTTTTGTATTTAAAAGGTTAGCAAGGAACTTCTCGGTGTGAGAGAGCTTTTAGTCTCAGATCACTGCGCCTCTGTTCGACGTCCACCTGACTAGCTAGTATTTAAGTTCTAAGCCTTAGCGCTGTGACGCTATTACTTATTGAAATAATCTAAGTGCGTTAGTATTAGCTAAATCTTGCTACGCACCATTGATCGTTTAGAATGGAGGCCAACCTCGCGTTTAATGCTCTGTGAGCAACGACTACTTAATTTCTACTCACTTTATTTTAAATTATTTGATTGTTCAGTTTAGACCCAAGTGCGGTCATTATTTTCTGTTATCCCTTCCGAGTTGGGAAGTGGCTGTAAATATTAGTTTAATAAAAGGGTAATTTTAAAACCCTCCTTGCGTGCTGTTATTCTACCACAGAAAATAGCTGCATTCAGCTCCCTGTTCGAGATCAGGACTTTGATAAAGTTACGAATATGTTCGCCAAAAGTATGCATAGAACACTCAGTCCTGACAATGTGTGTAAATGAACAAAATGTCCTTTTGGACGTAATATAAAATCTGAAAGGTTTCAGATTTGTTTTTGTTATATTGGTGTTGAGTAATATTTGTTCTTCTTAAACAGAAAATTCATGGTCATTATAACTCGTCATTCTTTGTTAATTCGCTGGAGGACTGTTTACACAATGCCGTAGCAGTGTATTTAATGTTTAAATGCACACACAATCAGATATTGCTGTTTAACATTCTTCCATTATCAGCACAAACTTTAGATGATTCGATGTCACAGAAATTAAAAGTAGCGGAGTTCTCAAACAAACGGTTGTAGTTTGCTGTTTGAAGACATTTTGATTTGCTCTACTTTCTGCTTTTGAGTCAACTTACACGTGTGAATTAATTTTATCATTTGTCAATGCTACTGTGTCTTCACAGAGAATTTGCTTAGCATCTGTTCACTGAGAAGTCAGTGCAAATCTGAAAATGCCAAAATGTGCATCTTGAGCAATAAATTAAAAGAAGCATGGATAATATCCCATTAATTTATTAAATAAATTATTATCATTTTAACAGTAATTAGTGCTTGCTCAGTTTTAAAACTTTATATCGTGTTTTACGTTCAATTTATGTAACTGCTTTGTTCTTCAAGCTGTTGAACTTCCAATAACAGTTCAATTTGTGAGTCGATTTCGAAGCAGTTTAGAACTTAAACCACGCAAAGTAAGATTTTTATTACACTACGTTTAATTAAAATGATTATTATTATTTTATTTTTATGTATAACTACTTCATGATTTAAAATATTGAGGAACTACCATAAAATTATTGTACTGGAAACATGCTATTATGAAATTAAAATAATGCGTGCCAATTTTTACGATTTAAAATATGGTGTGTTTAGGCTGGAATACCAGGAGACTGTGCAATATTATCTCATCAAAATACTATAGTAAAGCTGCCGAACGGATCCAGTAAGTTTAACAAAAGAGCGGTATTAATAAATATATACGAATTCATTTAACACTGAGGAGCTAAAATATTGAGAGCTAATTTTTTTAAAACTAATTGTGCGATTTTTATAAAACTTGGCGGTTTGGCATAACTTGAATCAGAACTGAAATTTGGAAAAAAATTGGTGTCTTTTCAGAAAAAGTCCGATTTCGGGTCAGAATACCTATGTTAGAGCAACGCTGTATATAAATCTAATACATATCCTAAGTCACGCTTTCGAGAAATGGAAAGCACGAGTTAAATTTTGTCAATCGGCGGACTATAACGGGAGATATAGAACTGTCCCATTTTATTGGTGCAGAGTGTACCTTTATATATTATAAAATAATAAAAAAAAATTCAAGAAATTTGTTTTACGTTTTTTTTCACACTTAGTAAATAAAAAACTTACATGTTTATTATATTAGTTTCGGATAAAGTGCATAGCATTATTTAATAATAAAATTTCAAAATAATTTACCTACAGAATAAATGATAAGTTCCATCAAAGGCTTACAATAACTTTTGGTTCCGAAAACGTTTGACTCATCACATGTCAATGAATTGATAACAGTAATAATACTTTAAAAGTTTTTAATTGTTATGTGAAGCATTATTTAAGAATCATTTGTAGTATTTGTAGGAGAGATAATGCTTTAAGAAGTCACTGCTTTATTTATTGTTAAAATTTCGTCTCAAGTGTCACGATTTAAATGAAGCGTGTTGATGCTGACAAAATGTTTTGAAGTTCGTTTTTTTAATATGCAAGACATAAGCCGAGGGGAGATTTAAAGTTTAAGTTTTTGAAGAGAAAGACAGTTGCTTACAATGGGTACAACCCAGCTCCTAAATAAACAGCTGTCTCAAATTTCTTTTGTTAGAAAGAATACGTAATCACTATTTTATACGGTTTGTGAGCCTTTATCATCGCAAACTATTAATCATCTCTATGAGCAAGATGACATTTTTATTACCGAAAAAGATCCATTTCCGTTTCATTTTCTCTTTCCTTAGGAGGCAGTTTTACAAATCTTAAATTTTCGTGCCATTATAATGAAACCATAATTTAATTACTACACCAATTCAGAAATGATACCAACATAAAGAAACTCATACAAATAGGCACTGTTTGCTATACATCGTGAGAGGGACCAAAATTCAGTTAAACAGCATTTCTTTATGCGGTATCTGCAAACGTATGAATATATCGTTTTTACCATTTCTATATTTTTACTATTTACCAAGCTATGTTAAATACTAAGGTTGTTCGTACATTTTTAGACGAGTTCCTTGTACCTACAGAAATAATTTACGTAAAACTTTTGTGTTTCCATTGTTCCACTTGATAAACCATACTCTTTAATATCTTTTTACACCGTAATTTCTAAGAGAATAAAACTCGTTTTTCGTAGCGGAAGAGGTATTTTATACCATTCCTCTCGAACAGCTTTCCAAAGTCCAAGGAGTGTTGCAAGTTGACGTCTGGACAGTCGCATTTTAAAACTTCAAAAGTGCAAAACTCCGTGGGTGATACATAAAATTTCAGTAAAGATGTGAGTAAAGGGTGTGGCCATGCTTGTTCCATTTTTTACAGGAAATTAAGAGTGGATTTTGACATTCGGCTGCTTGCTTTGTCTTGATGCTGCTCCACTGATGGATGGTACTATGGCTCAAACAAAGATATTTTACATTTGAAAATTAGGTATAAAATATATTCCTGATAATATTTAGAATTCACCTTAACAGTTTTCTGCACTCTCTTCAATTTTTATTTGTCCTTATATCAAGAACCAGCAACAATCATAGATCCCGTTGAAAAACGTTTAGAATCTTTGAACCATATTCTACGTTTTTCTTCTCTTTGATGATAATAAATGGTTTTCTTTTTATTGCGGTCATTTAAATATACACAAGATTTATCTATTGTGACAATATTTTTTCATTTTTGCCCCAATAAGTGTTTCTCATATAAAATGAGGCAGCGTGTTCTGCTTTCGGCGATAGGTCGAGGAGAGACTCGATACACATTACGTTTTGTCGCCTTTTTATGATTCAAATCAGCATAAATCACGTTGTTTACAGTTGATAATGAGTACTGTAATGATTATGCAACTGTCTTTTGAATTCGAAGATTTTCTTTTAACCTTAAACATCTTTCCTTTGGCACACTCTAAGCATTCCGTTTTTACTTTGCATTTTGAACAATCTTTCTCCTCGAAGTCAAACTTTGGCATTTTACCCCCTTTTTTATTGTCCAAATTATCTATTGTTGCTTTAACTACCGAAACATCATGACTTACACAGCATTTTTCAGTAATTAAATACGAATAATTTTTTCGAAAGAACACAAACATAGCCTTCCGTCCATTGCTTCTTTAGAAGCGCCTTTTTGCTTGAAAACAAAATTATCAAATAGCAGAGGATAAGTTATACTTTCAAAAATATAGTTGTTGCTAAATAAACTTTTTTCGATGCAGGCAATTTCTTTATAGCAAAGCAAAATCATCTAAAAAACGTGTGAACAGCCTTTGTACACGTGCCATCATATGTAGTAAAGGACATACGTAACGGTGTGTTTATTTATTTAAGTTAAACAGCGATAAATTAATTTAAGTTGAGACATTAAGACAAGTTACAGAAAAAATCAATATTTAAATGAAATCAGTTTTGAATTAATAAAACGTTTCAGTCTGATTGTGTGGTAAAGAGGGTGACTAATAATTAGCTAGACACATTCAAGCGTCAAAAGTAATGTTGCACGTTCCCAATAGTTGCTGGCTTACACCAATATTTCGTACATTGCGTTATTAAACCTAGAAAAGGAATAAATAAATATTTCACTTACCCCAATTACTGTACTGTGCCCTTCAGAAAATAAACATATAAATTTCAATCAAATTACTTTATTTAAGTATTTATGCATACTTTTAGTTCCTATCTAGGTTAAATACACAAAATAAATATTATGGCACCATTAAAGGGTTGCGCAACCTTAAGCAAATATGGATCAGAACACTAATCTGTTGACATCGCCTCGTATTCCTAACAGAATGCCTTGATTCTGCACGCCCGAGTTCCTGATGTTATACTGTTCTCACTGATCAGTTCATTTTTGTAAAAAAAGATTCCATTGAGCTGATTTCCCCACCATCGTCTATTTCTAGCATCGATGAGATCTCGGCTATTCGCAGTTCATTCACATATACGTCAATGAAATCTGTTACCGCAAGGGAATGCACATAAATTGCAGCAGGACTAATATCCAGCAAAATTTAGGAAATTGCAGCTTGAATTTTTTTCATCGTTTCGAAGAATCCCACGCCATTTCTAAGAGTCAGCAACAAGACGTTTTGCACTTCATTGTGTGCGTGCAGCACGCGGCGAAAGCTTCCACGCACCACGTTAGCGTCGTCGTTAGAAGAAGGGGGAGAAAAAATGAAAATCAGTACTCTTGTCTAGGTCTCAACTACTTAGAGTTTTTACCTATATATAAAGTGTGGCCGAAGGCCGCTCATTTTATGTAATAAATTTTAGTAAGGGTGCTACAGCACCGCGCCCATAGGCGAAAATGTCGAGGTGGCAAGTCATACAAGGGAAGGCAGAGAACTTAAAATAAATTAAATCATGTGCGTGCAATAGGTACTGGGTCCGAAATATCAAGAGGAACTAATTAAGCCGATGTGAGCTGAGTTACTGAGAGTCATTTCCAGTAGAAAATAAATCATGTCCGTAAGGTGGATGTGGGCGTGACGCGAGGGCCAATCCGACGTAAGTAGGCGGTCAGGTGACCGCAGCACTAGTCTTGAAAAAACAACTAAACACTTGTATCGTGAGTAGCAGGTAGCATATACTAACAACATATGTAAAGTAGTTAATACAAAGTCCAAGTCCAGACAAACGCCTGTCTAATGCTTTGTCAATAAATAAAAGCTTAATACACACTGTACGAACACGTAAATAACACCGAAGAGTGCACAAAAAGTCCTAATTTCAATCACAACGTCAAGTAATTGTAAGGAGGTAGTAAGGAGGATTTGCAAAGGCATACTATTAAGTAGGATTGAACTTTAAAAGTCATAATTTTGGTTCATGAAGTAGTCGATGGCAGACATGACGATTTCTAACTTTTCCATGAGAGTTTTTGCTGATTTAAATTTATTAAAGAATTGTTTAGCTTGTGTTAATTGAATTTTTATCCATTCTAAGAAATTCGGTTCTTCATTGGTAGATGAGTGATCTTTAGGCCACGCCTTGGGTGGGTTCGGGATTCCTTGCGAGTTATGCGAAGGTAAGCTGGGTAAACCTTCGTTTCTCAAATTAAATTCTGGATTTATTTGATTATTTTGCTTTATTTTTCCTGTGTTTCTTTCGGCAATTCTTTTCTTGACATTTTCAGGGTTCTTGCTGCATCCACGATAGGATGCAACATGATTTAGTCCACACAACACACAAATAGGTGGGTCAGTACCTTTTTTGGACTTGCATTGATAAGTTTCATGCATTTGTGCACATTTTAAGCAAAGCGTGGTATAATGGCACAGATCCCGTATATGCCTATATCTCTGGCATTTATGACATTGCACGGGACCTGGCCGTGATTTGTACTTAACTATAGTGACATTGAGTCCTCGGAGTTTTTTCAAACTGAAGATTTTCTTTCCTTCGGTACTACGTCGAACGTCAACGACGTAAATGGGTATAATAGTAATTTCTCCTTCTTTGAGGGTAGTTAATTGTCTAATTTTTATAACGGGAATTCCGTTGGTTTCTATTTCTTTTTGAAGCGTTTCGATATTTGCGTTAGATGGTAGATTTTTAATAACTGCCTTAATAGGCTTCTTTGAATTCATCTGGAAGGTGTGGTAGGGTATTTTCCTTCTTTTGTAGGTAATCTGATATGGTACGGCAGTGATTAGGCTCAAAAACTCTAATGATGAGCCTTCCACCTTTAATATTTCCTGTATAATTTTTAATATTTAATATTTTTCTTCAATATCCTCTTTCATAGCGTCCCAGTTGCCGTTAAAGTCAGCTAATACAATGGGAGGGATATGCCCTGTTGTTTTCTTTGGTAGTTCGACTTGTATTTCAGAATTATCTTCGTCCATACTATCTTCGCTATTTAAAATAACAAAGTTATTCTTTTGGGAGGGATAAGTTTTTTTTGTTACTGAATTCTTTCTTTTGTGGGTCTTACGGGGTGAAGTGAAACCTACTTTATCTGTTGTGTTTTTCCTGCGGTTTTTACCGCTTGCGATGCGTTTTAATCTTTTCGGTTCCGTAGTTGAAGTACTAGGAGAATTATTGTTATCATTTTTTGAGTTTTTGGGTTGAGTTGCCTCATCCAAATTAACTTGTCTTTTTTGAATTTCCTTATTAAGGTTTTCAATTTTCAACATTATTTCCTTAAAGTAATTATCCTCTTTCGGAACGTTTGCTTTTACTAATCTTTCGTATTCGTTTTGCAAGTTTTGAAATCGTATACTAAGATAATTTTCATGATTCTCATAGAGTAGCTCAGTAAACTCAGCCATCTCCGTCTCAGTTTCTCTACGTTATTCATGATTCAGGCTGCTAACCTAACCAAAGGCCGGGTAATGCATACTGAGATGAACAAGAAGGAAAAGAACTTACCAATTCCACGATGAAATAGTTCAGGTATCCGCTAGCGTAGGTAAACCCAGACTAGGCAACGAGAGCTGCAAAAATTCGACCTCGTCTCTACGAGCTCAGCTGTCGAATGGTAGTGTGAGTGATGAGTGATGAGTGCTAATGAGGGGGAGAAAACCAGTTCCGCGAGAATTTATATCCACGTGTAGCTCCGCGATTACGATTCAACTTACGATTGGATCAGTGACGATAAACTTCGTAGCATGAGAAACTTGCGTTCTTACAGATTGGTACTGAAATAAAGGCCCGTTTCTACTACTACGTATGCGTTGCGGTGCGTATGCGTTTCTCCAATCAGCGAGTGAATTCATTTTGATTGACATCTGCTGGCCGTCGACGGATGACGAAACTGATGAAGTTCAACAATGTTCAATTTCCATCCGTATATCAGCAGAAGCGTTAGGGTCACGTGGTAAAAAAGGAGCAATCAGGTGTTGTCACCAAAAATTAATGGCGGCAGAAGTAGCGATGAACACTGGCTCAGGGAAAGAATGTTTTGCTAAAAAATGCTTATTTCTGAATTAACATTATAGCGAGAAATCTACGTACTGAAAAAGACAGAAATCAGCTAAATTTAGTTAAAAAAAGATAAGAAAAATAAGATAACTGCAACTACGGTACTAGTTCGCAGAGAGCAGTGATTACTGTCAAGGAAATCAGGCGCAAAAAATATAATACCAAGTCTATGAAATAGGGAATTTTGTCCTGAAAATTGTTTCCTAGTTCTGCATACACATTTACTTTTAATGATAATGAACATCTGACTATATCAAACTGCTATAGCAAATCAGATATGGCATGAAAAGATTTGTTATTTTTTTTTCTTTTGAAACAGGCGAAAACTAAAAACGTTAATTATAAATTAAATTTAATAACCTTTTAAATATTCCACTGGATTAAAGAGTATATTAAATTTGTATTTCTCTATTTACAAATATATCTTTTTAGTTAACATATATTTGTAAGCACATAGAATATATTTTTAGCAGTCCGTTTAACTTCAATCGGAACGCCGCTTTAAAAAATAATGTTTTTTGTAAGAAATGTCCTAGAAGCTGAAGAACGAACTCTGGTGAATTGTTTTAGACGATAGCACACTGAAATAGGACAAAAAAATTTAATTTTATGAATTCATTTACTTGATAATGTATAAAGCCAAAACTGCTAATCACGTCAGTGTAGTAATGTCGTAGTGGTAAAGCCGAGGGTACTGAACTGTGGTTTTTTTGGGTCGTGAGTTAGAATCTCATACTCTTTTCCACCCTATTTGTAACTTTCTATCAATATTTGTGTTTTAAAATTTAGTTGTATTATTGTGTGTATTAAATATAATGTTTTATTTATGCTGTTATTTATTTAAATTTTCCTTTCAAGAATTTATTTTGAAAAGTATAATATAAAACGAATTTGAAATATACTCTCTGTATATATACTTTCAATACCAATAAATATGAGATAGTATTAATGCTTTGAACATATTTAATAAAATAATTTTTAAAAACTTATTATAATATTTTAAAATTCAGTTCTCTGCAGATGAAGCACAGGAATTAATTAATTAAATACTTCTATTTTATTTACTTTAGACATAAAAAAGAAACGAAATATATATATATATAAACAATATACAAAGAGAAAAAGCTTATCTTTATAACAACTTCCATAAAAAGCTATGAATTTAAAATTTATAAATTAGAAATAGTATTTTGTGGATTATGCATAAAATGTAACTGCGCATAGTGCATTTTAAAACAAACGGGATTTCTAATAAATTACCCAGCTGTGACGTTGAAGAAATTGATGCTAAAATTTTATATACTCTCTGTTTCCTCCCCACATTTGCGCATATTTTAAAACTATACAATTTCACATAGCAGTCAGCAATATACAAGCTTAGTAAATTTTATGTAAATATTGTGAACCTTTCTTTACAGTTGTTCTGCATTTTTAAGGTACCATCTATTTTTAAATGTGTTTAACTTTTTTATTTGTTTTGCAGTAACAGTACATTTTAGTTTTATTATATATTATTTCGTTATTATTGAAGGCTTCTAAAAACGCATAGAAATTTTTAAAAAGGACTCCATCTTCTATGCAATTAGAGATGCTCATAATATGCATTATGACCTTACTTATCTAAAAATTGCTAACTTGCTTTACATTCACAGTTCATAAACAGAACTAAAAGTTTTCAATAACATCGAATTTAAGTATGTAAAGAGTTCGAATCCCGTAAGTTAAATCAGAGACATCTGGTGATAATGAATGCAGTTGACCACCGAACTTCCGTAAGCGTAAATCCAAAGCAATAGTCTAAACGGTTGTCCGTCTGCGTCATGCCTTTCTCCCAATACCCTACGCGTTGGTAACGCACTAATGGAAACGGGGCTTAAGGGTGGAAATTTTAATACATTTCTCTTGGAATATATTTCTCAAACTTGTAGATTTGCTTCTGATATATAATTTTCGAAGTAGGTGACTTTAGACTATACATATCCTTGATCTACAAAATCCCCAAGGATATCAATTAGATCAAAATCCTAAGCAATGCTCTTGCATGAATTTGGTACTCCAATAGTTTCGAGTTCTGTCGGAAACATTTTTGTAATGGTCTGGGATATGTCTTAAGTCATTTTCCTGTAGATGATAACATAAATATTTAGCTAAAATATGAAATGTAATCTGTATTCTGTGATGAAAGGAGATCTGATGATATATTTTCTGATCTCATTTTTCATTAAGTTGATGCAGATACCTTACTATTTAAGCGACACAGAACTCTGATAAATATATTTTATTTAAAAAATATTGAATATTAGCTGAATTTAAATAGCAGCTCCAGAAAATGATGTATGTCAGTTTTGCTATTTTCAAGAAATTAAACTACAAAATCTTCTGCCATTCGAAAAGCTCCCGATGAAAAAAATTAATATTTTATTTTCAATTTATATATACAGTGTCTCACAAAAGGATCGGCCATTATAATATTTTTAATTTTTCAAGCAATAGGAGAAAATCTTTTGAAATGATAAAGAATATTTTACCTTTGAATATATTTTCTTAGCTCTCTCTTTGTACTAAATAAACTTGAAAAAATTAAATAGCAAATTTAAAAAATAACGTTTTAAGCTGAAATGGAAAAAGATGATGCCACAGAATTAATCGGACATTTTCATAATTTTTAATTAAAATCGTCTGCGATAAATAAGAAGCGAAATTTTATTAAATTCGTTTGGATAAAGAAACTATGCAAAAATTCTAAAAATCCTTTGCTTTTATAATTCGAGTTTTCTTTTCAGAAAATAATCGTTATTTTAATGTTTTTTTCGCAATGGCTCGGTCACTAAAGGAAAAATTGTTAGGAGAAACTCACAGATTAGTTACTGAGTTGCATCAAAAGAAAGAAAATCTATTAGCAAAATTGCCTATTTCCTTAATTTAAGTAATTTTACCGTTTTTGATATTATTAAGTGTTATAAGAAATCGAATCGTATTCAAAACGAAAGAAGACCTGGAAGATCATCTAAGTTATCAGTTGGAATGAAGCGCTTTATTCTGAGGAACATTAAAAAGAATCCAAGACTGAGTGCTCCTTCGTGAATTATATGGAATACATGTAAATCCAAAAACTATAAGATCTGCAGGATATCATGGGCGAGTAGCAAGAAGAAAAATGTATGTCGGTAAAAAGAACTGAAAACTTCGGCTCGGTTTCTCAAAATCGATGAAACAAAAGACACCCGACAACTAAAAAAAGTGTTATTTGCTCATGAAAGCTGGTTTAACATTGGCGACTCAGATGGACGACTGCTGGTGCGGAGAAAACCCAAAGAAGTATTTCGGAAGCATAACTTAGTACCAACTGTTTAACACGGCGGAGGAAGAGTTATAGCACGGGGATTTATGGCACATTTCGTTGTTGGTAATATACAGTTAATAGATTGTACTATGGATTAGTATAAGTACCTTGACATCTTGAAGTGAAATTTGGCATCTTCAGCCTAAAAACCTAATATACAAAATAGTTTTAAATTCTCCCAGGAGAATGATCCACAGCATACTGCGCACAATTTTAGACTTTGGGTGTTATATAAGTGTCCAGAAGTAATAAAGGCACCACAGCAATAGCCAGATCTTAATCCTACTGAACACATTTGGCAGGAACAAGAACCGAAAATTCTAAAACAGAGTATATCGTCGGGCAGCAACTGAAAGCAGTGATTGAAGAGGAGTGGCATAACATAAGTCCAAAAATAATAAAACTAAACTTGTGGAGTTAACGTCCAAAAGAACGAAGTGATCAAGTGTAATCCCGTAAGGTATTAAGAAGCAAAAACAATGTGATTTTTTGTCATTTTTGGCTGCTACTAACAGTGTCTGATTCCTTTTGTGAATACGTTTCCTCGTTAAACAAACGATATTAATTTTTGAATTTAATTTTCAGCTTTTGAAAAATTTATTTACTACAAAAAATGCTGAATTTAATAAAGAATCAAAATAAAATAGTTTCGTTTTGTTTTAATTTACTTTTACTAGCTTTTATGTTCATTAAAAATACCAAAATTCAAAGCGTCCGATCTCTTTTGTGGGCCACTGTATTTTGATGTTGATAATTATAGGCAAAAAGCTATTCAAAATTAGAAGTGAAAGAAATGATAGTACAAAAAATTCAAAGAGAAAGATTTTATTCCAATACTTTTGCATAATTTTACCATCTGCATTTAGTTTATAATTTGGCAAACATTCTGTAACAAGTCCGCAAAGTAATCGTTTTGTCGATGCCGTATTTTCCACTCAAAGCAAGATAAATTTAAACCGTAGTTATATCGTACATCGTTATAATACTTTGAAATCCACATGAGACTATACTTGCCATAAAAAAGTCAGTTCTACAGCTACCAATCAAATTAAAATATTTTGTGTAAAGTTCACAAAGTTCTTTTCCTCCTAGAGATTTCAAAAAGACGAAACATATTTTTCTTTGAAATTTACGAAGGAGAATTATTTTTGTTGTTAGACTTGAAGTGATCTGCATTTTCTGTTAAAGTAAAGTAAGATAAATTTATTTGTAATAGCAGAAATGTATTAGTGTCGTATTTTCTAACTTTTACATCCTCCCAAACCACAAAAGTGATTCGATAATGATCTTATGCGAGAACGTGATTTTGGACTTACCGCCATCAACGAAACCCCTACGGTACTAATAGAAGTCTTACTGTCTTTTATTCTGCTCGAATCTTTTGTATTTCGATTGGAAAACACAACTTTAAATATACCCTGAAGACTTAGTAAAGCTTGGGTTAAAGCGATTCCCCTTTCTTCTTGAAATAAATAATAAATTTATAACTTCTTTTATTCTGATTTTGGGTTGACGATAGTAAGTTTTCAATGCTGAAGGTAGAAGTAAGGTTTCTCTTCAACAATGGTTTAGATTTTCTTTAACCTTTGCTTCCCAAAAGAATATTTCTTAGTTTGGGTTTTTATTGGTCCCTCACGTCTACTTCATTGCATTTTATACAAAATCCTGAAGGACCAATCTCTAACGAGAGAATTAAGAATGGTACTTTTGCATTTTATGCTATGTTTCGAACAATGGGAACAGTAATAAAACAAAAACCACTACAGAAGCTGAAAGACACATCACATCATAAATGAATTCTTAAGAAACAGAGTAATTGCTTTAATTCATATCTTGCGCAGTTTTAATGGATGACGATGAAATTGTTATATTTGCTAAGCTATAATCCTAGATTGAAAAAAAAATCTGATATCGACACCAACATGACTTCCTTGTTCAGCCTAACAATTACACGTATTTTTGCTGTACTTCATTTAAACTTATTATTTCCTCGAATTTCATTAGAGATATATTACTCATTCATTCAGTTCAGTTCTCACTTCGCGGCAAGGCATTGTCATAAGTTCGCATAAATTAAGAAGAAACTGAACATTAAAAATAAGCAAGGTTGTCTCGAGAGCATAACGTGATTATTATTATTTAATTTCCGAATATGTTTTTTTCAATAGTTGCTAACTAGATTTAATTGTTTAAAACAAATAATATTTTTTTGTTGGCAATGTTTCAAACGCAGGCTCGAGAGCCACGTATAGCTCTCGCACGAGAAACTAGAGATAAAAATATTATTTCAAAATGTTTAGAACAGGTTTTTCTCTTGTGATTGTATGCAGCCTTTTTAATTTGGACGTTCAATAAAATTATTTTGCTGTGTTCCATCATTAGAGTTTTCATTAAAGTTCAACTTTACATCGTTGAAGCATTAATACTACATCACAGCATAAAAACTAAAAACATCTTCAGTAAAAACTGTAAAATACAAAAAACCTAAAACACCAACTATAGTTCGAACCAGTTAAAAAAGTTTTTAAAAAATAAAATAAAAGTTTCTACCTAAAAAACAAGCAAATCGGCCAGCGTACAAGAAGACAGGCTTTTCGGTGCACACAACTTAAAGTTTAATTTTGGCCCCACTCAGTAAAGTGGTGCTAAAGTGGGTGAACAAATTGACTTAGTTCACTATTCTATTAAATGTTTCAAATGTAAACAAACAGTGAGTGACCTCGTTAGGCTTAGCGTCACTTAAAATTTTAAATTATTGATAATTCTACAACTATTGCGTAAGATTAACTAAAAGAATGAAACCCTTAACCGGATAGATAC
Source organism: Stegodyphus mimosarum (assembly GCA_000611955.2). Lineage (NCBI taxonomy): Eukaryota > Metazoa > Arthropoda > Arachnida > Araneae > Eresidae > Stegodyphus > Stegodyphus mimosarum. Next base: position 128,712 of record KK112383.1, read on the forward strand.
GAATTCGGTCAGAATGGGTATTTCAGTTGAAATATGACACCTGAAAATTTTCATGATTACAATACACCCTTTGCTTCATAGAAGGAAGTAAAATACGGATTTCTTTATTTAAGACAGCGTATTAAATCACTGCAATTTTGGCGAGTATTAGGTGTACGTTCAGTAAATGGGATTTGTTTCTCAAATACAGTGAAAACAATAGATTGTGATTTAAAGAGAATAATTCTCCTTTGATTAATTAATTCTGCATCCTAGATTTATTCAGCTAAATTCAATTCCTTGTGCTGGTTTTGTTCCTCATCAAGATATAAATTAGAATCGTAGCTCTGCTGAATGTACTTTCAGCTGCTCCTCCACAAAGAAATTTCAAGTATTTTTTAATTTTGCGTGTATGTTATGTTTTGTATCAATCTGCTTTTCTTTAAGTTTTCATTCAAATGTTTTTACTTCCCTGAACGAAGTAAAAGAATTAATGTAATCGAGAAAAATTTCGCGTATCATATTTTAAGGAAAATATCCATTTTGACGGAATCCATTTGAACGATGTTTATGCGTGGGATTTGTACATACGGACAGAATAAAAGACTCGTTTTTAGAAAACGGATTATAAAATGGATTCAGAAGAGATTTCTTCGTGACGACTGTGCGGACGTACGTATGTATGCACCTCGCATAACACGCATAATACGTATGCATAACACGTATGCATCTCGCATAAAGCCGACCAGTGGCCGAACGATACAGCCGCTGAACACTGGTAGCTCGGTCTGAGGTTTCGATCCCGCGAACGGGATGGCTGCATGTGCGTTTTCGTGGTTTTCCTCGTGTATAACGTGAATGCGAGCCATTTTCCCTTAGAAAGTCCTCCACGAAGGCTCTCATCCCTTTAGGCAGATAGCCCGTGAATGCTTTGCTGTGCAAATGAACGAAACCAAACGCATAACTTGAAAACCAGTAGTCGAGGAATGTTGAAATTTTGTACATGAGACTACTGTAACATCGAACTGTACAACTCCGAGTTTTGTTGTTCGAATGCCTGATGAAAGGAATGACACCTTGCCTGACAAAAAGAATTTTGTCAGGCAAGGTGCAAGGTCTTCCAAAAGTATGGGCTTTGCATAGCTGGATGGAATCCATGTTCGATGAAAGCTTTGGCAGTATACTGCATAAACAGTTTCACTTGCAAATGCAGCATATATTTAATGACGACTAATGATATTGTCTTTGTAGTATGAAACCCTGAGTATAACTTTCCAGGTACTGACTACTTGTGAGATTATATTTTTGAAAGACACCATCCATGGTGACGCCGTCCATTCAACTGTTTCCGTTCAGGCTTATTTTTCAGTTCGGGCTCGTAACACATACGCATGTTTTCTCAATAGTGATAATAAGTCTCTTTCGTTGCAATACCTGTTCAAACAGAGAGCAATACCAGCACCGATTCCATACTGCAGGGAAGATCTGGTACTGTCACAGGTTACTTCCCATTGGAATTTTGGTGTGCGTGTTTCGTATCATACAATTCAATGATTGAACCCAGGCATCATACGAGTTCATAGTTCTCGGGCAATTCATCGATAATCAAGCGAAATAGAACGTGCCCTTAACTTTACCTGCTTATGAGGAACAGACTTGAGATATAATGACTCATTCTGAACAAAAGAAAATACACTTACTTGCACTTACTTGCAATACCCTACTTGCGACGTCCGGTACAGTAATGCATCGTTGCTACAGGCTTTAAGCCGTGATGATTTTTCTGTGTATTTTTGCCACAGGTGCTGATATTATCGCCTCTTCTGTTCATTTTTGCCGTCCATGATCATGTTCAAGCACCGTAAACAGTTTTAGGCCGGTACCCATCATGCCGTTTACTTTAGTGGCATACAACAATAACACCTTTGGGTACATCACTGCTTTTGGGATAATACACAATCGAACTGGATCCACCTAATACAGCCCAGTGCCTATTGGCAAACGCGTATATTCACGATCTACTTTTGATAATGTTACTAGCGTTTTAGTTTTAATTATATGAAAAATTATTTCTTTGCTTTCCGTTTCAATGTTATATCTATAACATTGTCGGTGATAGATTAATTTCTTTCCTAGTTTACGCATGTTGAGACTTCTATCAAAGTTAATCAAAAATAACATTGTATTGCCTCAAATGGCACAATTTTATAAAGATCAAATGAATCTATTTTCTCTAAGTACTAACGGATTAAACGTTTCAGTGAGCAGGTGAAGACTGTATTCCTCGAATGTAATTTCTAGTAATATTTTATCATCACCAACATTATTATTCTGAGTCATTATTTTCCTACCGATTTTTATATTAAAACTTATTCGGACATACAATGGGTTTTCAAAATATTCTTCACTAAAATATTCTTAATTTCTTCATTTTCCTTACTTCAGCGATTGCGGGAATTTTAAAACTATCGTCCTTTTCGAAGATAATGGAACAAGCACTCAGTTTTTTCGCTATCTCTCTGGCAATTAGTGTGTAAAGAATCAAACCGTTCATCCCATTTGAGGCTGTAAAATTGTGATAATGAACAAACGTTTTTGGATGACTTAAGTAAACGTACAAATGTTTATTTTTGCTCAGCTGTCAAACTGAAATTAGAATTTGCTCTCGTTTAGTATCAATGAGACTTATATACGGATTCACTGAATTTATTAAGCCAAATAATATGAATAAATGTCTCTTTAGATAAGTAATATAGGTATTCACGTATTATCGCAACCACCTCAGTAGAAATCGCCAAATTTCTAGAATGTGTCAAACTCTGACAACCATGCACATAACGATTCTTCAGGTAACCATGTTCATAAAAATCCTTTAGTCAAACAACGTCGCCCTTTTCTCATGCGTTATGTTTGCTATATTCCAACAGTTTTTATAAAGAAGTAATGTTATTTTATGCCTTAAAGTTAATTTTAAAATATGATATTTTAGAATTTGCCAGCTGTGGTAGAAACTGCGGTAAAATTTCTTCAAGAACGCAAAATTTTGACTAAAATTCTCTAAACAGAATGTGAGAACACAATTTTCTCATTAATGATTTTAATCGTCATCCATTTAATCGTAAGTTGAACTGTCATCGAATCGCTGCACGTGGAAATAAATTATCGCAGAACTGGTTTTTCTCCCTTTTTCTGACGACGACGGGAAACGGGAGAGTGGGGCTTCTGCCCTCGCTCTTCCCGTAATGGAGTTCGAGAAGATTTGAGTCGCTGAGGCTTAATGAAAATGCGCGAGGTGAGAAAACGAGAAAGGAATTTAGTCTCATGTTCTTAAAAGTTTTTGGAGTGGTAATATTCCACAACATCTATGCATTTCATCAGGTTGTTATATTTCTCGAACGTTTGTGCATTTCTCCGTTCTAATATTTTGCGAAAGGGGTAAAGCAGCTGTAAAAGGCCTAATGCTCGAGCATAAAAATGAAGTGAACTCCATCATTCCACGAATCTCTTCTGCGAAAAATAAGTGATACATCGTGAGCAGCTTGACTGCACCAGTACAAGTGAGAAAGAATTAATATTTGCAAAGAGCGATAGCCGGTGATGTGGACAGATTATGTCCAAAAGTGATTGGAGTCGTGGGTATCCAGTGCGTGTAGTCGTAATAATCTTAGATACTATAATTAATCTAGATCAAGATTTTATTCATTCATGAATGATTAATAAAATTAATTGATATCATTACGAGTGTATTTATTGAATAACATTGCACCAAAGTAGTGGGTAAGTGAAATGTTTTATGTATTCCTCTTCCTAGGGTTATTAACGCAATGTACTAAATTTCAGTGTAGGCCAGCAGTCATTGGGCACATGTGACTCTCTTTTTTGATGCCTAGAGCATGTCTTGTTTAGTATTAATTACACGCCACCACACATTGGTGCCACACCACCATACAGAATAACAAAGACATGCGTTTGGTAGATTGACTATGATACCGGAGTTTAAGTGATGCCATATCTCTGCAGTTTTCTGACGCGTTTTCAAGGGAAAGCAGATCGCTGGGGAAAGAAGAATAGCACCAAAAAGGCCTTTGGAAAAAAATGTAAGGGTTTCATTTTAAAAATATATTAAGTAATACTTATAATTCAGGTTTTTATTTTAAATTACTATTTTTCGTCTTGATATGTTGATAATGTTTGCCAGCTTACAATAAATATCGATAGTTTGGGAACCTTTTTACAAAAAAGTCACGAAAACGAAGAACTTCCATCCGATAACTAACTTTTACAATTTTATCGGTAAGAAATCGCCAAATTGCACCAAGATGATTTCTTTAATACCTAAGTACCATAGTATGAATGATAAAATGAGTTATTAAAATTAACTAAATAAATGACATAAAAAATAATATGAAAAATGTCCAAAATATTTTCCTAGTGGATATTTTATCTCCAAATGAATATTCTGAAAAAACTATTATCGAAGTTTTTCCACTCTTGAGAATACATGCATTGAGAGACTTTTATATGATCATGATGCACAAAGTATTTTTCTACGTACGTCAGATTCAAAATTTATGATACTTCAATAGGTAGTAAATTTCACCTTCTTGTCATTTTTTCCTCCCCATCTCCTTCGAATGTAGAAGATTTCCCATGTAGTTTAAAATAGCTTTAAATATTTCCTAAGAAATTATTCGGAGAATTAAATCTTGGGTCTATATAAGAAATATTGAAATATGTAGGAATTTGATTTTCTGTTTGTTTCTCAAACATAAGTACTTGACAGCAATGTGATTGATGACAAATTCCTTGAGACAATAATATTTTCTTACAGAAGAGTTTTGCTAAATATTATTGTTGTGGTTTCGTAAAATTTTGACAAAACAACAAGCAGTATTTTAGCAAAATGTTTCATAAAGACTTTCAAATAAAATATTTTAAATTTCAATTTCAACAAAGAATATCATAGTATGCATTGAACATAAAATAACATTGAATAAGTATAACATGCATACTTCAGAAATAACTCTTTATTAATCTGCCGATATATTGTAAGTTTGACGCTGTGTTAACTGGTTAATTGATAATAGCAAAGCATACGATGACTATTAAGAAAAGTGATGCCTTCTTGGAGAAAGTTTAAGAGAAATAACTCATAGCTACCTTATTATATGGACTAACTATATAAGGTATATCTCCCGCTTTCGTGGCGTGCCTTCGTGGTGTAATGGTCAGCACACTGAGCCGGAAATTCAGAGGTCCGTGGTTCGATCCCCGGCGAAAGCAATGCTAATTTTTCAATTTCTCCTGCTTCCAAAAATCCTAATGACTCTACAACTATGCAAACGCTCATGCAACCTGTCCGTTCTCCGGTTATTTAAGTTCTGGTTGAAATATTAGTTTCAGTGGTCTTAATAACTTGGATGCTGGTGGGTCGAGCTTGGCATATTCACAATATATTTATTCATACGACAGTATTTTATAAGTGTTACGCAGGTTTATTTTTAATTGTACATGGCTAAAAATATTACGATAATTAACAAATATATTTTACTTTTAAAAGCATTTTGTAAGCATAATGTACGTTAGAGAGTTTATATATATATAATTTTTAATCTGTGTTTGTTGTATATTCTCAGAAATATCTATAGGTTTCTATTTCTTTATTTATGATTTGTTTTTATGTATTTTTACATTGGTATGTATTTTACGTAACAATGAAAAATAAACTTATTTATTTATTTAATTCAAATAAATGTATATACATATTTAATATACCTCACATTAAATGCAAATAAATTATTTTTATTTAATTCATTTTGTACGGAAATTTTATATTTATTTATTATATGTTTTGTTTAATCGTGAATTTACGATCACTCGCTCCATATTTCATACGTTGGTTTGTAGAATTTTTTATTATGACTTAATTGACAACTGCATGGAGAACTTCAGTAGAATCGAGGTATAAGTAGAAATCCCTCTATTGGACCTTGGCGAAGGTTTTCGTCGCCACATTCCCGACATCTTGTGATTTCTAATCTATTTGGAGACATTTCAGAAGTTTTCGTAAAATACGTTTGCGAAGTCCTAGCAGCAATTTTTTTGTAGGGTTTCAGAAATGCCTTCTCGTTGTCTTGAGTAATGATTTGGATCGCATTTCCTGAGGAGTTTTACGTTGACGTTGTCTAGAAGCTCCCTCTAATGAGGTTCTAAAGACATTCCTCAGCCTAGTAGCGGTGATCTGTGAGAACGCTAGGGTACCGGTACGGTGAAAAGCAAATACGTTACTTAACATCTCGTTAAAGAGACTGGCAGTGGCCGCTTTGTCCTAGTTCAGAACCTCTAGACCTTTTCGTGGTAACCCTTTGAAGGGTTTTCACTTAAAAGTTCTTAGTACACGTAGAATACGAGATAGTACGCCGTGAAAAACGGAGCAAGGCAGGCAAATTTGCCCCGACATAGAAAGAAATTACGTCAGACGTTCCAGAAGCAGTTCAGAACGATACAACTCAGTTGATACCGATGGAAAATATTTCTTCATTCGATGAGAATGTTTGTATGTAGGAGGTACTCGAGCATCTTAAAGAACTGGATGTCATGCATCTTAGCCATAAATAAAATTTCTAAGTAAGCAGGAGAGAAAATTAAAGAACTGTTTGTGAATATGATAAACTTAGTTAGAGCTAAAAACAATTGCTGAATTGGAAGGAATATTGGAACAAACAAATAATGTAGAAGACTACGTTAGAGAAATCGTAACCACTGAAAACCCATTTCATGCACACATGGCAAGAGGAGGCTGCTCGACATCAAGAGCTCGATCACAGAATACAACAAAAAGGGAACATGTCACAATAATATAACCCCCCCCCAAAAAAACAAGAACTGCCATTTGAAGAAGTATCAGAAACTAATTAAATATACCGGTCCCGTCAAACTAAAGTAGGCGTGAGTGCAGTTAAGAAAGTGAAGAAAGGTGGGGTCTTACTGCAAGGAGAGCAAAAGACGACCTCGAGATCCTCGAGGAAGCCATAAGATAAAATAAGGAATTAAAAGAAATAGTAGAAACAAAACGACCACAAAAGGTGAATCCAAAACATTATAATTTACAACAGTAACAAAGACTTATACAAAACTGAGATAATGCAAAAACGGTAGACACAACACTCATAAATCGAAAACACGGACATCGAACTATTATTTGCAATGAAGCGAGATTCGGAAAGCACTGAGTAGCTTAAATAAATCTAACTACCTTTAAGTCTATCATCAAGGTAAGGAAGCTTAACGTACAGTGGACAAGAAACAATATCCGGGAATTTGTCCAAGTAACTCAATGTTACAGGAGTTTAGAATAAAACTATGCGGATAAAATCTTTACTGAAAAAAACGCGATGTAATGGGGGTCAGACTATCAGAAAGACCACTGCAAAAGGGAAAGCCCAAATTACTCAAATTGTTATAAAACAAATGTGAAATTCCCACCACGTTAAACACCCCCAACGATAGTAGAAACAAAAAATACCCATGTTATCAAGGAGATTTGCAAAAATATAAACAAAGGATAAATTATGAATCACATAGAAATTTCACAAATTAATCTTCAGTAATATAGGAATGAGAAAACATACTTAAGAAATTACCTTGAAAACAATCCTAAAATTAAGAAGCATGCATCCGAGAACCCTCTATCGGGAAAAATCAACTTTGCGGTGGTTCTTTAATGTACAGAAAGTTGTACTCTAAAACCAGTGGCAAAACAGCTTAAGACAGGTGTTACAGCACTAAACGTCATCAGCGTGGATACCATAAGAGGTGTTAGACCTGAAGAGAAAGTCCAATCATCCTCCTCTCGATTTACTGTCCGCCCTTGCAAGATTTAGGTAATATTTTGGTATCCTTAGGGAAATGTTTACAACATGATAACTCTCCCCTGGGAGAGTCTTGAAATAACTTTTCCATTTGGAACATATTATGTATAGTCACCGACGTAGTCACGGCTTTGGCCCCCGTTAGTTTCATAACCATAAGAGATGAGACACCAACTGAAAGAATTTCGGAAATAGTACAAGAGACACTCAAGAGCTACTTTCCGGACGGTCCCGATAGAGATGATACTTCATACTATTGAGAGGTCAGAACAAGGGCAGACATTCCACCGAAACGCCCAACTATCCAAATTTTACCGACACGGAGAGTTGCAAAATAATAGAAACCACAAAGCGAGGCAAAGCCCCAGTCCTCTACAGACTTAACATTGACTTCGTAAAAGAACTAAGAATCTCACATCCCTCTTTAATGTCTGTCTTAAAAATCGGTACTTAGGCATGAAAGAACGCAAAACTTGTTCTCTTTCACAAAAAATGGAAAAGGCAAGTCACAGCTCAACGCATATAGACCTGTTTATCTCTTGTCAGCCTGTTGGAAAATTCTGGACAAGCTCTTGACACAACGCTCGAGAGTCTCGATTCCACCTCAAACAACTATTGAAATGATTGTAGTATGGCTTTACAAAAGACAAAAACACTATCGGTGCCTAGAAGATTTTCGGAAATAAGACCACAATTTGCGCACGTGCATAATTCCCTTGACGGGTTTTGGCCTTCAACCAATTGTAGTGGCAGGCCCTAAAAGTACAACTGCGAGAGATCAAGTGCCAGAAAAACCTCTTTCGTTTAAGAAGCAGCTACCTCAAAAATAGGCAGGTCATATGCCAGAGAGATTGGGTTATCATCACCAGATAGTACCACAAAGGAACACGCCAGGGATCTAATTTAGGGCCAATACTCTGGAATATCACATCTAATATTGACATCGAAGACAACGCTCACCTGCAATCAGAATGAGTTCCCATACCTGATGATTGTAATAGGTAGCAAGTCTACCTGCAAATGTGTATTTAATAATCTTACTCGTGTTTACAAATCGTTTGCTTGTATTTGTACTAACCAAAAAAAAGAGCCATTTATTATCATAAAAGGGGAGAAAAAATTTAAGTACATGGTTCAAAGAATCGAAAGAAAGTTTTTCTAAGGGATTCATGATTGTTGCTGGTTTTTCTTATAATGGCAAGTTAAAAATAAAGAGAGTGCAGAAAAATGTCAAGATTAACTCCAAATACTATCAGGAACATATTTTATCGCCCATTTTTCTGAATGAAATACCATCGCTTTACCCACAGTGCCATCCATCTGTGAGACTCCATCGGGACAAAGCTAGTAGTCACACATCAAAATCCTCTGTAAATTTCCTAAAAGAAATGGAACAAAAAACTGGTATCAAGGCCATACCCTTCACTGATATCCCTACTAAATCTCCCGATGTGTCACCTATGGACTTTTGTGCTTTCGGACTTTTAAAAACTGCATTATCCAAACGTTGTCCCCAAACCCTAACAGGACTCTGGAAAGCTGTTCGGGAGGAATGGGATAGAATACCTCTTCTGACACTTCAAAAGGCATTATTATCCTGGAAATTGCGGTGTCGAAAGATAGTTCAGAATAAGGGAAGTCAAATAGAACATTTAAAACACAAGAATTTTATGTAATTTAGTAATACAATATACATCGTCTAAAAATGTGCGAACAGCCTCTGTAGTATCGCACCATACAAACTGCGCTCAAATTTTCAACCTTCTAGTTGAAGCTAAACAATAAGATTCTATTCTTAAGTTTGCGTGAGTAGCATTTATGTTTTGTAGTGGAAGAACTGTAAGTGACGGACTTTCTAGAACTGCGCTTTAATGATATTCAGACTTAGAAAAGAAAAATAAAAGAAGCTTTTGTATTGGATGTGAAAAAATTATCTTTTTGAACTGAAGGAAGGATTTCTAGAAAGGGGCAAAATTCCCCGTTTTCAAATCATTTCGTGGATTTATTATCACTATGTATGTTTGTCTGTATAGTTCTGTCTGATTATTTTAATTTACGCTACTTTTTTTTAACCTTTCTTCCATTTTTTTCTTCCTTTACTTCTTTCTTTTTCCTTTTTCTCTCTTCCTTTCCTTCTTTAAAACTCAAAAGTGTTTTAAAGCACAAATTAAGCGATTTGAAAGTTAACTAGAAGTATTCAATATTGTAATAAAATTACACTAGGTGGATTCATTAAAATCATTGTACGCTTTTTATAATAACGACTTTTGTCGGCTAGTTTTTTAAGAAATGATAAAGCAAATATAAAAATACGTATAGCCACCTCTAATATTCTATCGGGAATTCTAAAGATATGCTGTTTTTAAATATTTTGTGATTCTATTATTGAATTGAATTTTATGTGGCTTAACTGCAATAAGTTTGACATTTAATAAATAAAGTTAACATATCAAAAGTTACAATAAAAAGGCAAAAATATTTTGTTTAGCCATCTTACTAAGGAAATTTAATGCTTATATGATGAAATGAGAAAAATGTAAAAAAAAAACATTAAAATGTATGCCAACGCCTAACACTAACTATATGGGGAATTCTAAATGTATTGTCGCGTTCTACGGGTTCGTGGATTTGGAGTAACTGACTATAACACATGATGAATAATCAAAACACGACTTATTCGCCAGTATTACACAGGAGAATTCCAGAGACACGTTTACAGTAGTCGAAAAACTACAATAAACACGCTGAAACAATCAACAACACGCTCTTCAGGCTACAACTGTGAAGACAGCTTCACGGTAAAGCACTTAAGTCCATCTTCCGACTCGATTCGATCGCTCTCAAGGTAAAAGCACTACACTACTGAACTCAAAATACTACTCTTCTTCTAATCAAGATACACTGCTACTCCGCGTACAGGCAGGGTACATATAGCTTTAGACCTACCACTGAGAACATTCTCGGGAAAACCGCTAAGAATTTATTCTAGAATGTTCTCGCTTTTTCTATGGCATATCGCCAATTTTGTAGCCAAACTAGCGGTTTCATGACAAATCTGGCAACCCTGCCTTTCATTGCCACTTTCTGGCAACCCTAAACCCCGCTTGCGGGAAACTAACTTATCGCAACTGGGCATTCCGTAACCAAATTTTGCCACATTTCCTGTAATGTAGTCTCATAAAGCAGCATTGTAAGGAGATTTGAAGAGGTCGGGGTAATTATTTATGTATTTTGTCATTTTCTCTAAAACTAAACCTCGATAGCGAAACATGTGATTTTGTGGATGCAAAGTTTGGAATATTCGGGATTAGAGCCGTATCGTTTCAATAATGAAGAATTGGCTCAAAAGACTGAAGGATCTGTGTATGAAGGAAGCATCGATCTTAAAATCTCATGTTATTGTGAAGCGGCATAGGACCATAATACTCCACATTTTGGTTTGGAGAGCTATTACCTGTGCCAGCCCATTCGCTTAGAGATCCCTCGTAACATTTGAACTCCGCGATATACGTCAACAGCAGCTTGCAACCTGTGATATGACTAATATAGCCTCTTCTATATAGACTCATCCCTCATCACATAGGCCTAGCTTGGGAAAGTAATTATTATATCCGATCTGTGCTGTATCACACACACACACACACACAAAGGAAAAAAAACACCCTTAGCTTTTTGGGAACTTTCTCCAATCGAACACTTACCGACATGCTCTAACGCCGGTTACGCCCCTCTCACAATGTCCGTTAATTTGTTGAATGATTAATTACATATAATTAATGACTCGTCCAGATAAACATGTCTTTAATAAATAAACGCCGTCTAGTCTTAATCACGTTTTCGTCTCTGTCTCGTTATCGCATGTTTTAAGTTTCCTTACGCTAAAAAACTTAAGGATTTTAGCGTAAAGGAAGATTACTTTGAAGAAAAAATTATATGCACATTTATCGCAAATGATTATATTGCTTTAAAACACTGCGTTTCCCAAAGTACTGCAGATAAAATTATAAGTACTTATTAATTAAATTTATTGGATCCAGTGTTCTAAGTGAAGACATTACAAGTTAAGTTAAATTAAATATAGGATTTATTAAAGGTAAACAGATTTAGTACAAAATATACATTTATGGTGATGGTGGCGGTTCGGTTCAACATGATAAAATGAAAAAAACATACCGATTGAAAATCACGAATTTTTGGGGCCCATTTTTCTCGTGAGACATTTCACATTAAAATATACTTTTTCAAAAGCCTTGCCATGCTCTGTGGGAATAGAAAAAAAAAACAAGTTAGTTATCGATAAATTTTTAAGACATCCTCCCCTTGTCTATCGGGGTTTCGTCCTCACTGCGTCGCCCTCCATGGGTGGATTTCTCTCCTCCATTTCTTCAGACATCGTTCACCGTTTACGTAGACAGCTACTTCGGACGAGCGACTGCTTTCTGGTCAGATGACACCTTTCCGTCAAATTTTCCTTCCTTCGTCTCGGGCCAAATTCTTCTGCTATAGCATGTTTTTTAGCTACATATGTTTTGTGGTTTTTGGTAATAGCAGTCGCCTCAAATGTAAATGAAGGCCCTCAAGAAAACCAGACAAGAGCAAATCAAGTCTCTGACTCTCCACAGTGGGATCTTCCACATTATCGACAGGTACTGTTTTACAAGAGAGTGCCTCTGTTCTAGCAGCAAACTGCCTAACGCTTTCTCTAGGCTTCTGAAAAGCTTGAATTAGTGCTCTAATGTTAGCACGTAAATTTTGAACAGTAGCAAATCTGTCCTTTAAAGCCTCAACCACAATTTCCAAATTAGTCTCATTCTTGAGACGAGGGCTATTGCGAATAAACACAACAGCTTCCCCATCTAATTTCACACGAATAGCAGTCAACTTATCAGAGTCAGCCCAGCCTACATGTGCTGCAACTAAATTGACTCTGTCCAGAAAATCATTTAGCTGTGTAAATTTAACAAGGGTCCTTACCGAGTTGCTGAGAAGTTATCAAAGGTTAACTTCAGGATAGAGTTAGTGACTAAACCACATACAAGACAGGTGGTACATGTTGATCGTTTAACCAAGGTGCCAGCAAGAATTATATTTCCTACTTTAGAGATCTCTGATCATGATCGTTCTTCTGCTGGTCAACCTAGTGACACTACTACGCAATTGCCTTACAATTTAAGGCCCAGAGATGCTCATGGATTTGTAACTAGTAATTGAACTTTATACTTTTGTTCATATTGGTAGGGTAGGAAAATTTCTGCCTTAATTGAAGTTCTAAATGTTGTAAGATTTCTTATTTAGTCTTGTTTGTTTTTTTCTTTTGTTGTGCTGCGTGATTTGTTCTGTTGACTTAGGTTGTTTTGACCTTATCTAGTTCATGTTTTGTCAGGAATTGCAACCTACTGCTCTTCATATCCTGGTTTGTTTTCTTTGAGAGCTTAGTGGCTGGTCCACTTTGTTTCTCCTTCAGGTTAATGTTTCGAAATTGTTTGTTTACCTTACTAAGGGACGCCTTAGTGTCTTCTTTCGGCTTATTATTTTTGAGTAGTTGGTTGTTATTTCTTGCTCACACGTGTATGTTGTGTTTTGGTCGATTACACTTGCTTACTCTTTTAGTTTTTATCCTTCATGGGCTTGTTTGAATAACCTAAGTTCAACTGTTAGTTAAGTTACATAACTTACCTTGGTAGTTTTTTCACTTCTGTATTGGGGTGTTTTCTTGGGTTTAGGAAGACATTTGTATCTTGTTTTCGGGTAGATTTTGTCTTGTGTTTTTACTTAGTTTTGCTTCACCTTTTGCGGTGGGTGAGGGTAGTTTGCACTCAGGTGACTGTTCGATTTCTTGGTATTGAAGGCCTGTTTTGAGTAGCATGACTTTGCACGTATTAGAGCTCTCTGTTTTAGAGTGCTTATTTGTAGGTTTTATTGTATTACTCGTAGTTTTTGTGTTATAATTATTTTTTTTTATTAGAATTGAATGTTGGTTTACATTTCTCAGGCTTAAGCCTAGTTTGGAAGTGTTTTGTTTTGTTGTGAGTAGTATTGTGGATTCTGATTCTGAGTTTCCGGTGGTAGGGTTAATATTTTGTTTTACTTAAAAGTTAATTGGTAAAATGTTTTTGTATTTAGTATTCTTTCGTCAGTTTAACAGCTGGCTCTGGAACAAGTAATTAGTAAATTCTGCCATTGTCACCACTGCTTAGCGTTTAACTTTTTATGTGTTTTGTAAAGTCAGAGGTTATTGATTCTTTTCCGACCAAAATTTTTCTTTTCGGAACGGGGGAGGATTGTTATGTATTACATACCTAGCTACTTTAGTTGATGAATTTAAAATATATTAATTGTAATGATTTATCTTAATTCTGTTATCAGACTTAAAGGTTATTAATTTGTTTTTATTTTGTAGTTGATCTTAAATTTATTTGCCTTGTTGAAAAGTAATTGTTGTCATTTAATTTTTTTTGACAGTTTTGGTTAACTCTGATTTTAAGTTGCTTGAGTAAATAATTTTTTTTTCCTTAAGGTAGTTTGGCTAACTATTTAAATTTTTTGTTTAGTTAATACTTATTCTTAATTTGGTTGCTTAATATTTAATCTCTTGCTAAGTTGACCCTTAAGATCAATTTTTAAAAACAAATCCTTAATTCTTTTCGAAAACCTTTTTAGGTTGCCTTTTGGGAAATCAAGATTTATGACTTTGTTGTGACATTTTGTTCGCCCTGCCAGACAGTGGTCTGGGAAATATCCTTCATCAAGTGAAAAATCTGCACCCTGCTGGATCAGTTTTTTTATATGCAGGTACGCCACGCCAAGGTTGAGGCGTCGGGGTGATTCGCTCTCTTGCAGGCGTTCGCCATGCTAGAATGGGACCATGGATCGAGACTAGCTCCTGCTGACAGGTTGATGACCCTCGAGGATCGGCGATTATTCGCCAACATACAGCATCCCAACTCCCTTGCTTCACCTTCCAGTTGGATTCTTTCATTGGACAAAGTGTTAGGCAGTTTGCTGCTAGAACAGAGGCACTCTCTTGTAAAACAGTACCTGTCGATAATGTGGAAGATCCCACTGTGGAGAGTCAGAGACTTGATTTGCTCTTGTCTGGTTTTCTTGAGGGCCTTCATTTACATTTGAGGCGACTGCTATTACCAAAAACCACAAAACATATGTAGCTAAAAAACATGCTATAGCAGAAGAATTTGGCCCGAGACGAAGGAAGGAAAATTTGACGGAAAGGTGTCATCTGACCAGAAAGCAGTCGCTCGTCCGAAGTAGCTGTCTACGTAAACGGTGAACGATGTCTGAAGAAATGGAGGAGAGAAATCCACCCATGGAGGGCGACGCAGTGAGGACGAAACCCCGATAGACAAGGGGAGGATGTCTTAAAAATTTATCGATAACTAACTTGTTTTTTTTTTCTATTCCCACAGAGCATGGCAAGGCTTTTGAAAAAGTATATTTTAATGTGAAATGTCTCACGAGAAAAATGGGCCCCAAAAATTCGTGATTTTCAATCGGTATGTTTTTTTCATTTTATCATGTTGAACCGAACCGCCACCATCACCATAAATGTATATTTTGTACTAAATCTGTTTACCTTTAATAAATCCTATATTTAATTTAACTTAACTTGTAATGTCTTCACTTAGAACACTGGATCCAATAAATTTAATTAATAAGTACTTATAATTTTATCTGCAGTACTTTGGGAAACGCAGTGTTTTAAAGCAATATAATCATTTGCGATAAATGTGCATATAATTTTTTCTTCAAAGTAATCTTCCTTTAACCAGTCTAAATGTTGTTATATTATGTATGTCACAAAACTTTTACACCCATGCAGTATTTGCGATAGTTATGTGATTTAGAGTTGTTATCCTAATTTTGACTTTCATGTGTTATTGAATATTGAACTTAAAAACTTAAACTAGTAAAAAACTCCAACAAGAAAATTCCTCCCCCGTTCCGAAAAGAATTAAGGATTTGTTTTTAAAAATTGACCTTAAGGGTCAACTTAACAAGAGATTAAATATTAATAAACCAAATTAAGAATAAGTATTAACTAAACAAAAAATTTAAATAGTTAACCAAACTACCTTAAGGAAAAAGAAAAAAATTATTTACTCAAGCAACTTAAAATCAGAGTTAACCAAAACTGTCAAAAACAATTAAATGACAACAATTACTTTTCAACAAGGCAAATAAATTTAAGATCAATTACAAAATAAAAACAAATTAATAAAATTTAAGTCTGATAACAGAATTAAGATAAATCATTACAATTAAGATATTTTAATTTCAACAACTGAAGTAGCTAGGTATGTAATACATAACATACTTCATGAAATAAAATAAAATCTTTCCGAAATTTAGTTGAAATACTATAAACGTTCTCTGTACGCTCCTTTCATTGCACGACGCGCGTTAAAACATAACTCGTATTCTGTTCACAATTCTTGTATCATTTCCCCACTGATGGTCACAATAGCAGCCGTATCTGGAGTTCCTTTATACTATAATGCTGCTGGAATCAGGGACACGCATGAATTTTCTTTAACATATCCCCAAAAGAGAAAGGTCACTTGGTATAAGATAGGAGGACCTTGGTAGCCATATCAAGAATGACAAGTCTTCGTTACGTTAATCAATCCAATGACATGGCAGAACTTTACGTCATTCCCGTGACACGGCAGCGCAGCAATGTATTTCATACAGCGAGCCGAAAGTCTTCTTAGTTGGTGGTAAGGGAAGAGGAATGGGAGGCTCTCGGACCGGGCTTGGGGTGTTCTTCATCAGAGTTTGCACTAAGCTTAACTGTTAGGGAAGGTCTGATGATACCTAGTTAAATAAGGCTCGGCTTATGTTGGTTTCTGTACTCTACGACTGAAATTCTCTCTAAGTTTTTTCACCGTTTCATTAGAAATGTTTAGCCATCCTCGCTCTTGCGTTTACACAATCAATCAGTATCCTTGAATTGCTAATATCATCGCAGAATGTTGTGATGATTTAGAGGATGAATAGCGTACTGTTCTGCAAACGAATGTTGCATATTAATAATGGATAAACCCATTGTATATTCTAAAACACAAAACAAATTCTACTGTAAACTCGTCAATTTTAAACTGAGTTTAGATCTATTACACTATGTGTCGTGTGGCTATTAAACGCGTAAATTAACCATAAATTAACATAAGAATTTAAGGTATTTTCCTTCATTGTGTCAGTATCAAAAACATATGCCAACTTTGATATAAAATATTTTAAAAACCCGCAGAACTGTTTGTAATAATTCTGTATGCATATTAAGGAAGAAAAACAGGGTGAATAAACATGTTTCTATTTATACGTGAGAAATAGGTTTTAAAAATATGCCTGAAAACCCAATGAAAATACTTGTTCCAGTAAAAATGAATAAAGCTGAAATGTATTTCCTCTTCGATTTAAAACAGAATTACGTAAATGCATTTATTCCGAGATCAAAGAAACGGGGAAACATTTTTGTCAAGAATAAACTCATTTCGCTTTAATATTTCTTCATAATTGCTTGTGACATTACTGTTGAAGAGCACGTGAAAAAAGTTACTCCCATACCCCATTATGAAACCTTCAGGGAAAAATTTAGCTTTTGAAGTTTTTCTTTGACGAAAGGCTCAGCATTTTAGTTTTCTCTGTCCCGGCATAATAAAATCATGAATACGTAGGCCGCTAGATGAAAGTATTTTGGAAAGCTTGCCGAGGAAAATCAAGAAAATTTTTAGCTGAAAGCCTTAAACGAAAATTCTTTTTTCGAATAAGGAAGAAATCTAAGTGCTTATCTTAGTGTTAACTTTATGTAAACTTTATTAAAAATATTATATTTATTATTAAAAAATGCTAATTTCACGTGCCATTAGTGTTTACTTTGTTTAAGTATACATTAATCAGGCTTATTACAAACTCCGTTTATAAACAATTTAAAATCGTCAATTTAATTTTCTCAGTTATGAAGATAAATAACAAAAGTAAACAAATCAGTGCGCGAATGGCTCTACTTAAGAAACTCAGACTGCAACATGTTTCAATCAGTTTTAACCAGGTTCGAGGAGTTTTAAAAACCTCCGTAATTAATATCTTCTCATTGTAAATGCGCAAAAAATCTGTCAAATCTATCATTTGATCTGTCATTAAATCTTTTGGAAGTTCATTTAGAGTGAACCGAATATTGAAAATTACCATAATTAAGGATTTTGAGTGCTAAGGATAAGTTACATACGTGCGATAACATACGTACACACACAGTCCCGATAAAACCATATTTCACACACACACACACGCGCGCACGCACACGCGCACGCACGCACACTCGCACGCACGCACGCTCGCACTCGCACACACACACACGCGCACGCACATTCTGAAAACTTTCAGATTTTATAATATGCGCAACGAGGAGTTTTTTTTAACTTTTTGCGTGTTACCTTTATTTATTAAGTATCATATCCTTCCCACTTAAACCACATAAAATATTTAAAACGGCATATCTTCAGAACATCCGATAGATTGACTCGCGCGCTGGTGATAAAAGCGTTTTTTTTTCGTTCAGTGTTGCCATTCCTCGCTTTTAAATTGTTGAGTTTCTTAGTAAAAAAATTCGTTAAAGTTTTACAAAATATGAAATACATAATAAAAATAAATTAAAATTCCAAATTTGGGCTTCCAGATGACCCTATTCGAATGGAAGACTATGCTATTTAAAATTTGATGGCTCTAGATACCGTCTTTTCTTCACAATACGAGAAACATACATACTTTCATACAGATTTTTCTTATTTAATTTCTTTAAATATAATACAGGACGATAATACTTAGTGGCAACAATTTGAAAAGTGATACAGCCTTTTAAAGTTTTGAACGCAAAATGTCAAAACGACATTAATAGCACTTCTGGGCTAAAAAAATGTAAAATATGTTTTCGCTATTTTCCAAAAAAGCTCATTTTAGTCATAATAAATAAAGCCATAAAAATTTACATACCAGTGAGCAGTATTTCCTGAGAAAAGGTACATCGAGTGTAAAAAAATCACATTTGGAGAAAACCTTCATAACGATTTTAAATTCTACCAAGACAATGACCCCAAGCACACTGCTTTGAACGTTAGACTCTGGCTGCTGTATAACTATCCTGAAATAATAAAAACACCACCACAATCTCCAGACTTAAATCCCATACAGAATATTTCGCAAGAATTGGAATCAAGAATTCGCAAACACACCATTTCTTCAAAACAACAATTAAAATCGGTGTTTCAAGAAGAATAGTGTAAAATCATCCCAGAAATCACAAAAAAGTTATTCGAATCCATCCCAAGAAGATTAAATCATGTTTTAAAAGTAAAAGGAAATCCAATAAAATATTAAAACCTTTTAAAAAGTAAAATTTTTGGATAAATATTTGGTGGAAAAGTAAGTGTCCCATCACTTATGTGAGCCATTGTTTGCTCCGTTGTAAACAACTGTATTTTTATTAAATTAATATTTTAATATTTTGAGAAAATGTATGTTATGTAATAATTGTTACTAAATTTAAGTATGAAACACACCCACAAAAAATTTTTACAGGTTTTTTTAATTTATTTTACCACAGTTTCCTTTTGTTAAGCACAAGTGTCCCATCCCTTTTGTGAGACACTGTATATCATCTTCCCTAGTTATAGTTGTTGCGAGTTGTTTGCGAGTATTTCTGCTGAAAATTCCAGAAAATAGAGATTTTTGTTTTGTTAAAATAAATTTTATTATTTATTTATATATGTTATTATTTATTCATCGGACCTGTGTGCATTCAGTCTACTACGAACCAGAGTTCACGCAACTGTATGCTTTCTTTTCCTATGTTGATAAAGGTTATGAGGACTTAGTGTTCTGTGCATACTCTTTGCAAACATGGTGAATTACTTACAAGGTTCTTATCCTCAAATTCTAAGTCCTGAACTGGAACAGGGAGCGGAAGGTACGCTATGTTCTGGTGTAACTGCTGGGCTGGAGAATAACTGCACGTGAAGGGATTTGAAATCCTTTTTTATTCAATCACTAGTAATTACAAAAACTTCCCAACTTGGAAGAGATACAGAAAGTAAAAGACCGCACTTGGGTCTTAACGTAACAATCAAATAATTTCAAAACTAAACCTAAAATAGAAATTAAATCAACTTTGCTTCGCAGAGCAATTCGCGGAAGTTGGCCTCTATCTAAAAGGGTGCGTAGCAAGATATACTAAATACTACCGCACTTTAATTTATTTTACAAAGCAATCACGTAGTAAGCACTATGGCTTATAAATTTAAACTGCTAGCTGGTCAGGCGAGCGTTGAGCAGCGTGACCGTGATCTGAGGCAAAGCTCTCACACACCGAGAGGTTTCTACCTCTGCTTAAATAGTGCATGGCTGAACTTCAAAAATTAGCATAAGCTAAAAACGCGCGCTTCTTCTGACAGGAAGTTGAAGCAGAGAGGAGATAGAAAAGATTTAAATTAAAATAAACTTGGTTAGTTTAACTAAAACCTTACAAACTTCCCGCCAGAATTGCGATAGTTAAACTACTTTGGTCCAAACGGACCATGTTGAAAACTAGCAATTCTAAATAGTCGAAAATTTCACTGTTCTAAACTTAGGCCAACTCTTACAAGGCAATATATGTTTGTGTAAAATACAGACGAAATTTTCTGGAACAACAATCTTCAACATTTTTTTTTTCAAGTCTTATTCTTCAAACAGTCTTACTCCTTCCAGCAAAATCTGGAAGGAAAACAACTTTAGTATGACATAATAACAGAATAATTCTAAGTGGTACAAATCCTTATTTTTTTTTTTTTGTGTAATTTTGCACACACACATTATCATTCAAGCACAATTAAATTCTTCCCCCGTATGCTCTCTCACCGGTGTTGGATGTAAAGCAAACCGCCATTGCGGGTTTTTATGTGTTCGGGGGTGTTCAACTCTTCCACCTACAATCGACTAACATTAGTTAGAACTTGACATACGAGACCTGAAAAAAACGCCCTATAACCAGCTAATCCTAAGGTTCTCACTAGCTTTATGTCTAACACTTTAAGTGTATTTGGTGGAGAGCCTAATTAACACTTGCATTCTAAAATAGTCAATCTTTAACTTTTCATGCATACAAATTCGCAGTTTGCACACAACATTCACATTAATATTGCACTTAACGTGCATTGCTAGCATAATATTATTTGTTACATTTCATAACACATTAACAATTTCATAGCAATCCTGAAATGCAAATAGAGGTTAAATTTCTAAGCTTACAGAAATATAGGTTAAATTTCTAAGCTTACAGCAAGTGCTTCCTATTCCTTTCTCAAGGTACTTTCTTGAAATATCAAATTACATTGAATTAATAGTCTACAGACTAAATCGTGTTTTTCAATTTTCCGAATTTTCATTCTAGACATTTTACAAGTCTTTAGACAAAGCGTCATACAAAATCATTTAGTTAACATATTCTTTTCAGCAATTCATTGCTTTTACAGAATTAATCTATTTACAAAATTAAGTAATTTTAAATCTTTAAGAATTACAATTTCTTTTAACAAAACATTTTACTTTCCATATGAGAACTTATCGCTCACTTGGCGTAAAAGTCAACCTCGCTTGAGGTAAAATCAGTCCTGCAACTTGCAGTATACTCAAAAATTAACTAAACTTTTGAATACGAAATTGTACTTATCTTATTATGATCGTCCATCCTTTTCTTGGCCCAATCTTTAAAACTTGAGTAAGTTGTGGCCTGGTTCAGTTTCCTCGTTTTTCGTTGTTCTTTCGGAGCCTGCTCGTCTCTTTTTCTTTTGAAATTCCGTCGTTGTATCCTCGGCAATTTCCTTTGTAGAGGAGGTTGCTCCGCTGGACGTTTGGTGGACTGGGCCCTTCTCTCCTGGGCCCTTGCTCGTTGCTTGTCCTGGTTCCTGCTGTATTCGGGAAGTTGATTCTCAGGCTGCAATCGACGTTTCTTGCTTCTCAGGCACCTGTCCGATGATTCCACAGTTCTTTTGGATACATTGGGCTTCCCTTGCCCATTCTGCTTTCTTCTCTTGGTGCGCTCGTAATTCCGTTCGTAGATTTGTTCACCTGCATCGTGAGACTTTCTTTTGAAACCACCTTTTTGGTTCTTATTTCTTTGTTGGGGGGGAGCTTTCTTCTTCTGACATTTCGATGCCGTTGTAGCTGGTTCCTGCTGTTTTTGCTGACGTATATCTTCCTGGCTAGTCGATTGCCTCGGATCCTGAAACGAATCTTTAAATACAGCCATTTTGCTGCGATTATAGAACGGTTTTATTTGGTCCACATTCGCTTTGAGCGTTTGACCATCATTTCTTTTTAATATAACCACTGCCCCCGTAATTTGTTCAATTGTGAACGGGCCTTCAAAACGCGGAAAAAATTTCCCCACCTTTTCCTCTGGGGCATTTGACAAGTTGTGTTTAATCTTCAACACTTCATCTCCCACATTGTACTTGACCTCTCTTCTTTTTAGGTCATAGTACAATTTCTGTTTTCTTTGGGCCATTTCTATATTTTCCGTCGCTTCCCGTATTAACTTTTGTATATCACTCATTTTAAATTCTTCTGCCCTTTCCTGTACAAAGAACAGTTTATCTAGGGGGGTCAAGATCTTTCTTCCTAAGAAGAGTTCAGCGGGTGTTTTTTGTGTAGTATCGTGTTTGGCGGTCCTAAGTGCAAATGCAAATTCATTTATATGGCTATCCCAGGTAGAGTGATAGTTTTTCACATAACTACGAATTATTTTCACTACATTTCTATTCACCCGTTCCGCTATGTTTGACTGCGGACGATACGGGACCATCTTTAGATGACGTATGCCCAGTTTTGCACACATTTCCTCAAACATTTTACTAACAAACTGAGGACCATTGTCTGAAATAACTTTTAGGGGCGCCCCGTATTTTAAAATATACTTATTTAGAATTGAATCTACTACAATTTTTGCAGACGCGCGTTTTAACGGAATTAACTCTAACCATTTGCTAAAATGATCCACTATAACTAAAAGATATCGGCTTTTATTAACTTTACTTCGAGGGTAAGGTCCAAGTAAATCGATGCCTATTATTTGATTTGGGAATTCTGATTTAATACTATTTAGGAACCCGGCCGGGCGGAAATTAACATAATTATTTAATTGACATGTTGGGCACGACTGGACATACGCCCTAGTAAACTTTTGCAGTTCTGGAAAGAAAACTGCCTCGCGAACTCTCTGAACAGTTTTTCTTATACCTAAATGAGCCGAAATGGCACAATCATGCAACTCTTCTAATACATTCAACCTCATGCTAGCTGGGATAACCGGTCTATATTCATGATTCTCATTAGTAGCTTTCGTATAGAATAACAGTCCGTCAATTAATTCGTAATTTTCGGCCCTATTTCTTATCGGCACAATATCCGGATGATTGAAATTCTCAGGGTCGGCCAAATAATTGTATATATTTTTGAACTCCGGATCTTTTTTGAGTTCGGCTATTACTGTTTCACGAGAATCTAATACTTTGGATGTTAACATGGCTATCTTAATTACACTTCCATTTTCATCTAAGTTAATTCTGCTTAAAGCATCTGCCACAACATTTTCCTTTCCCGGCGTATGTTTAATTATTAGGTTATATTCCTGTAATTTGAGAGCCCACCTTATTAATCTGGGTGATAAATTTTTTCCAGAATAGAGTCTAGTGACCGCCGCGTGGTCGGTATATACAGTTACTGGAGAACTTCCAAAGAACACACGAAATTTCTGTACTGATGCTAACACTGCGAGAGTTTCTCTCTCTGTTGCGGAATAGTTTCTTTGGGTTTCATTTAATGTTCGGCTGAAAAAAGCCACGGGCTGACCATTTTGGGAAAGCACTGCACCAATCGCGAAATCTGAAGCGTCCGCTGAAATCTCTAATCCTTTATCCCCTTCTGGAAATTTTAAGACGGGAGCTTGAGTCAATGCGTCTTTCAATTTTTGAAACGCCAAGTTGGCTTCTGCTGACCACGAAAACCTAGCTTTTTTTCTTTTCAACTTTAGCAGTGGCTCAGCTATTTTTGCAAAGTCTTTAATGAAAGCCCGGTAATATGAACACATCCCGAGAAACGACGATAATTTCTTCGCTGTTTTAGGAACAGGATAATTTCTAATGGCTACTATTTTTGACTGATCCGTTTCGATTCCCTTTTGGGAAATTTTAAATCCTAAATAACGTAACTCTTTTGCGGCAAATTTACATTTAGACGCATTTATCTTTAAACCAGCTTCGTTTAACAATGAAAATACTTTTCTTAAATCTTGTAAGTGTTGTTCTAGAGTACTACTCGTAATTATAATATCGTCTAAATATATGAAAGTGCTTTTACCAAGGACTGGTCTTAAGACGATGTCCATACATCTTTGGAACGTTGCCGGCGCGCCGGATAATCCGAACGGCATTCTAAGAAATGCGTACGTACCAGATTTCGTTATGAACGCGGTTTTGTGTACGTCCTCGGGTTTTACCCCAATCTGAAAATAGCCACTCGTGAGATCTAATGTAGTCATGTATTTTGTAGACGAAATATTTCGAATAATTTCTTCAATTATCGGCAACGGATATACAGGATATTTTGTAACTGAATTTAACTTGCGATAATCTATAGCAAAACGC
Source organism: Stegodyphus mimosarum (assembly GCA_000611955.2). NCBI lineage: Eukaryota > Metazoa > Arthropoda > Arachnida > Araneae > Eresidae > Stegodyphus > Stegodyphus mimosarum. The sequence continues at coordinate 153,256 of KK112383.1, forward strand.
CACCGCTTCGGGTGCGTAATCGGGTAATCATTATTTTTCTTACACAGGACAACGGGGCTAGCATAACTGCTAGAAATTGGCGTGATGATTTTATTCTTTAACATCTCTTTAATATGATGTTCAATTATTTCTTCTTTTGTCCTATCATATCTATATGGCTTTTGCCTAACTGGCTGAGCGTCCCCCGTGTCAATGTCGTGGTTCACCACCTGCGTAAAGCCTGGTACATCACTAAATAAATTCGCAAAGTGACTTACCAGACCTTGGATTTTCTCTTTTTCCTCTGCTTGTAAATGTTCCAAGTCCAGCTGCGGGGGCTTATCATTCTTCGCTTCAATTGGCTTCATATTTAATGTTAGTTCTCCCCCCTTGAAATCAATTTTTGCTTCTGCCAAACTAAAAAAGTCCACACCTAGAATAATACAAGTCTGCAGGTTACGCACAATATAAAACAGGATTCTTACCTGTTCGTTGTTGATACGCACGAACAATGGTACTTTTCCTAAACAGCTACATTTTTCTCCTTGGGCCGCTATGACATCCGTGTCTCTTGCACTAAAAATTCTGTAACGTCGAAAGTGCTTCTTAAAGAATCTTTCCGATACGAAGCTGCTTTGGGCTCCTGTATCCAAGAGGGCTGTCGCCGGTATGTTGTTGATTAGAACTTCAATCTTCGGCAAACTCAAATTCTTAACGACCACGGTGTTTAAATTGATTTTGGAAGGGTTTTGCGCTGCTTCGGACTTCTTCACCTTCCTCGAAGAAATCCCTCTTAGTTTAAATTCTTTTTCTTCTGGTTGCCCTCGGAATCTTTGCTTGTTCTTCTATTAAATTCCCTTCGTTCGCCGCTCGCTTTAGGAGACACATCTTTCTTCGGCCATTGCTTCGCCTTATTCCCGTAACTTTGATTTTGCTTTTGCTGCGGTCTTGGCGAACTCCACTGACTTCTTCGCTCAAATTGGCGTCGTCGTTCGTTGTCGGCTGTTCTTCGGCTTTCAAATTGTACCGCGAGCTCAAATAATCTGTCTAATGTTGTTGGATTTCTTAGTTCGATGAAATCTTGAACTTGGGGCAGTAGCCTAGGAAGTATAACTTGAATAATTTCAGGATCCGGGCGACTTCCATACAAAAGCTTGAAAACTTGAATTTTCCTCAAAATAAAATTAGACAAATCTTCTATTCTTTCTTGGTATCGGCTAAACAGTTCAGCTTCCAATCTGGCTCGATCTCGCACCACGGGAAATGCTTTCACTAGAGAATTCTTGAAATTTTCATACGTGTATGTGGGGCTTCCTGGTTCCCCCAAGAGATTCTTTCCGATGCACTTGAACCAACTTAGCGCTTGGCCCTTCAAAGCGCTGGTAGCAAGAGCGACTTTCTGAAATTCGTGGACTGGATATAGCATGAAGTGGGAGTCTAGCTTTTCCAGGAAATTGATTACGGCTGTCTTGCCGTCAAAACTTGCCGCTGGCTTCATGGCTGCTCGCATGGTTTGTACGATGTAGCCGAATCCTTCTATGCCAGGAGGTGCTATCTCAGGATTCTGGACAGGTACAGCAGGTGTCTCAGGTTCGTCTTCTTGTTGTTGAGGCCATCCTCTTCTTTTTGTGCGGGCGCCACTATCAGGACTTAGCATTCTGTGTGTATTCTTTGAGAACATGGTAAATTCTGTAAAGGGTTCTTATCCTTACGTTCTAAGTCCTGAACTGGAACAGGGAGCGGAAGGTACGCTATGTTCTGATGTAACTGCTGGGCTGGAGAATAACTGCACGTGAAGGGATTTGAAATCCTCTTTTATTCAATCACTATTAAATACAAACCTCCCAATTCGGGAGAGATACAGAACGTAACAGACCACACTTTGGTCGAACTTAACAATCAAATAAATTTAAATAAATTAAAATAGAACTTAAATTAAACTTTGCTTCGCAGAGCAATTCGCGGAAGTTGGCCTCTATCTAAAAGGGTGCGTAGCAAGGTATACTAAATACTACCGCACTTTAATTTATTTTACAATGCAATCACGTAGTAAGCACTATGGCTTATAAATTTAAACTGCTAGCTGGTCAGGCGAACGTTGAGCAGCGTGACCGTGATCTGAGGCAAAGCTCTCACACACCGAGAGGTTTCTACCTCTGCTTAAATAGTGCATGGCTGAACTTCAAAAATTAGCATAAGCTAAAAACGCGCGCTTCTTCTGACAGGAAGTTGAAGCAGAGAGGAGATAGAAAAGATTTAAATTAGAATAAACTTGGTTAGTTTAACTAAAACCTTACAAGGTTATCGACTTTGTAAGGTTTTAGTTAAACTAACAAAGTTTTATTTTAATTTAAATCCTTCAATCTCTTCTCAGTTTCAACTTCCCGTCAAAAGAAGCACGCGTTTTCAGCTTATGCTAATTTTGAAGTGGAGCCAATGACTATTTAAACCAGATGTAGAAACCTCTCAATGTGAGAGAGCTTTTAGTCTCAGATCACGGTCATTCTATTCGACGTTCGCCTGACCAGCTAGCAGCTAAATTCTAAGCCATAGTGCTTGCTACGTATTTGCTTATTGAAGTTAATCCAAGTGCGCTAGTATTAGTAATTCTTGCTACGCACCATTTAGTTAGAGGCCAACTCCGCGTATAGCTCTGTGAGCAAAGAATAATTAACTTTCTATTTAATTTTAGTTTAAATTTATCTGATTGTTCATTTAGACCCAAGTGTGCTCTTTTACTTTCTGTATCCCTCCCGAGTTGGGAAGTGATTTGTAAATAAGATTGCTTTAATAAAAGAGGATTTTAAATCCCTTTCAAGTGCAGTTGTTCTTAAGCCCAGTATCTACAACCAGAACATAGCTGCATTCAGCTCCCTGTTCCAGATCAGGACTTAGGGACTTTAAGGAGTTACTTTAAGATGTTTGCGAAGACTACGCACAGAACACTCAGTCCTGAGAACTTGAAGTAAATATCGATAGTTTGGAAATTTTGCTAAAATACTGACGCGAAACCCACCAACTTGCACCCCATAAGTAGCTTCTATAAAAAGTCGCCAATTCGCATAAAAGTGGTAGCGTTAATACATAAATAACAACGTGTATTTGGCACCATTAATTAAGAAACGATGGCTTCAAATATGTCGTCTCTATTAGGAGTTTCCAATGATTAACGTACGAATGTTGGATACTACGAACAAGAGAGAAGTATATTGAGTAATGGGAGTTTTTTAATTCCTAGAAAATATGTTTCACCCTTTTGAAAATTATGTTGTTACTTATACGTTGTTGTACGATATATATATGCTAAGTGACGTAGGGGATATATGGACTTCGTGTATATATATAACCTGAAAGTAAAATAATTCATAAAATGAGAAATAAATGAATTACAAAAGAGTTAAAGTAATTAAGAATTTATGAAGGGAAACGGAAAATATCTAGTTTGAGGGGAAAGAATCTGTTAAAATGTTTAATACCGAAAGCTTCCAAAATGAAATCAAGGCAATAAATTTTTGAGAGAAAAGTTGCGAATTCTAGAGTAAAACAATCAGGGAAAGAAGGCGAAAGTTTTTAAGGGTTAAAAAATGTTGTTTAGTCTATAGTCATCTTTTTTTAATCAAATTTAAGTCAACAAAATTATAAATTAATGTATTGGAAATTTTAGGAAAATTATACTTTTGGTGTTTGGAATAAGTAGAAAATTCAAAATCACTGGCAAATAAAAAGTTCTTAGAATTTTGAAAAATTAGCGAGACTCATAAATCTGTTGAGAGCTGTCCATTGCAAAAGCATCATAATATTACGGGAACCAAAGTAGACAAAGAATATTATTAACGAATATTATAAAGTTTAATAATATCGAAGAGTACATATTACAGCATTTCTCGTACATTTCTTTCAGATTCATAGTCTCCATTATCACACACAAACAAATTTACCGTTTAGCATTTCTTTTTTTCCCATGCTGTGTCTCATATACGTAAAAAAAGCGATCATTTTCACGATATCGTATGAGCTGGCTTTCCGATTTACACCTCCGTCATAAAACTCCAATTGCTGGATTTCCCCCAACACTAAACGTTGCTTTTGGTTCCAGCTCAATCTCCGCAAAGTCCCTAATCACTTTCCACCCAAATATACACTGGAGAAAGGAAAAAAAATAAACAAACTAACGCTTTTTAGTGACCACCGTCCATACAAAAATCCGAATTTCCTAATTTCGGAGAACGGTCCGAGAGTGATTTGTTAGCCACTATCACCCAACAGGGCTCGCTCATAAAATTGGCGACTTGGCGGAAGGCGCAATTATTTTCTCTCCCAACTGGTTGCAGTTGCTGTCGATAAAGCAACGTTTAAGTTTCCCAAACAACTTTGAACGTCCTTAGCACCCAAGAAAATGAAGGGATAGATTTTCTGTGGACCTTACAACCACCGGGGTCATAAACAAGCTGCAATTCTGCCGCAGATCGTGTTTGAAATTTTATAACAGCCAGCCATACTATGGATTATGTTGACATTACCTGGTGCTTCCTTTTTTATGCATATATAATCGCCTTTTCTTTTCAGAAATAACTTTTGTTCGGTGAGGTAATTTCTTTCACGTTAACAATAGGAGGCCTTTGGAGATTATTTTTAATTGAAAAGGAAGCAAAGATTGAATTCTCAAAGAGGATTATGTACGATAACACAGATGTCAACATTTCGAAAGATGAAGTGGTCTTTTTGCCGTGAGAAAGACGTTCCATAAAGAAAATGCATTGTGTTAAATATTAATCCGATAATGCAAGACGAAGCACAGAGCAAAAGCGTGACTCTTTACGTACAAGCTTGGGCTTTAGCATTAATTTCTAATCACAATTTCATTATAATTTTCTTTTCTTGTCCGAAAAGAAAAAAATGTATAGAAATAAAAGGTTTGTTAACGTGTTTTCCTGTTCTGCCAAAACACATAGTGATACTACATATTTAACTTATTCATATTTAACATATTTAACTTACTCCTATTTAGCTTCATTTCGACTGAGGAAAAAGGTTACAAAAATATTAGAAATCTAGCTAATTAATTAGCTGTTTTCTAAGAAATAGAAAATGTAACAGAAGAAGTAGAAAATTTTAACGTAGCATTATTTTAAACAAAAAAGAAATGAATTTTGTCTTTATTGCTAAATTTCTGTCCTGAGTAACACATTAGACTTTTGTACTTACTTTGTTTTGTATGTGCTTTGTTTATCACATATTAAACGTTTGTATTGACTTAACCAGTTAATATTTTTAACTATCCGGGTTCGAATCCCGAAGAAGGCATGGGTGTTTGTAAATGTATAGTGTCGGTGCGGGCTCTGATTTCAGACAAGCAAGATTAGTGTCAACAACACATATTTTAAACTAATCTGTCCTTTCATGTGCGTTTTTTTGGAGGGGAGTAGATAATGTTCTCTTTGTGAATTCAGTAAGAATGAAAGATAGAATAGCGTTGCTAAAAATACAGAAGATAGTGGTACTCGATTTACTGCTGTATCTGGCAAGTTGTAGTTACTCAACTGCTTCGTTTAGTTACCATACTACACGAACCTGACGCTCATCAAATTCTCATTAACTTCAATAAATTAAAAACCAAAGTCATTAAATTCATTAAATCAAAATTCATATATTGCAACCTATAGGTGGAGATATACGGAGTTGTCGATAACTGAGATTTAACAAAACGCATGACAACTTAGCATTTGCTAAGAATAGATTAATAAATCTCTTCATTCAGAATAGCAAACTTGGAAAATTGCACAATTAATTGGGTTGCTATTAAGATTACCGGTTGCTATTAAGATACGGGTTGCTATCAAGATTTTTTTCATGTATAGTTGTGCGTTTAATTCCCAAAACTGACAAACTTAATCCCTCGGTCCATAATATGCAAATTTTAAATATCGCCAGAGGCTTACGCAGGGGTTGCTTCGACAAAGAAGTACACTTTTATTGTTATTTACATAAGTGTGTGATTATTTCTTAATCAGAGTCCCTTGCTTTGGCAGTTGTAACTCACAAAACACAATATCTTTCAGTTTAATTTAGCTATTATTGGATAAAAACTCAACATGAAATACTAAATCTTATGAAAGTTTCAATAATAAAATATTCCATTATTGAATTAATATATTTCTGCTCAAGTTATAGCAAATATTGCATCGTTTCTGTTATACGACAATATACGCCAAACAATCAACTTTACAACCATATTTGTGTCAATGGATGGTTCTAACCAAAAAATGTATTTTCATCATGAGTGGTTTAGAACAAAAATTGGCATCAGTTGATGCTTCTAACGAGAAAATGCACTTTCGCCATGAGTTAATTTCGGCTGAGGAAAAAGATATAAAAGAAAAATGAAGTAAAATTCTTTTAAAAAAAAGTCTGAAAGCTTTCAGATTTTACATTATGCCCGAAGGGCCGTTTTTTACCGTTTCGTGTGTTACCTTTATAAGGTATTTCTCCCACCTCCTTGGCATCCCTTTGTGATGTAGTGGTCAGTACGCTCGATGCGTATTCGAGAGGTCCGTGGTTCCAGTCCCGGCGAGGGCATTGCTCATTTTTCCTATCTCCTGCTTCCAAAAATTGGCACCCGAACTACATTGGCACCCGAACTAAAAGGTGGTGGATGATGATTCTGCACCACCAGGATTTGGTGATTGGGTCTCCTGATCTCTAGTCGCCCTTTAAAAGGCGGAGTATATATAACACATTTCTCCCTCCTTCTTGACATGACCTTGTGGTGTAGTGGTCAGCCCGCTCGACGCGTATTCGAAAGGTCCGTAGTTCAAGTTCCGGCGAGGGCATTGCTAATTTTTCACATCTCCTGCTAGTGTCTCTAAACCATTATTTATTAATATCATGTCCTTCGCGGTTAAACCATAAAGTTCAGTTCAACTGTAATATCGCAAAATAATTTTAAAGTGAGTATATCTTTAGAATTTCCGATTAACAGCCTCGCGCGCTGGCGAAAGCGTTTTAATTCCAACACTGTTACCACTGCTCGCTTTCATATCGTCCATTTTGTTAAAAATTAATTAGAGTCTTACAAAATATTAAACATAAAATTCGAAATTCAAAATTCGTCTTTCCAGGTGTGTATGTTGGGGTGGAGGACTATATTATTTAAAATTTAATGGCCCTAGGTAACGTCTTTTTTTATAATGCTACAAACATACATATATTCACGCAGATTCTTCATTATTATTTCTTTACAAGTAATGCACAGCAATGACAGTTGAAAGGATACGCAGCCAAATCCCATTTCAAGACAAATAGCCCAGTCAAGTTAACGTCCTTTTGGGCTAATAAGAAATATATTTTACAAATTAGCTATTTCGATAAGCAAAGAATAAGCTAGAATGACACACTTTAAAAAATTGAGTGACAATGTTTATTTTGAAAATAATAACTATAAGAGATAAAAGCAACTTAGTTTATGTAAAGGTGATCAATAGGGAGCATTGACCCCCATACCATTCGCTGGAAAACTGTTGATGTATGTTGTTCTATAACAAAAAGACTGCAAATATTTACGGATACGTGTATTATTTACAAAATTCTTGAAGGATATTCTGATTACAATCAAATGTAAACATCAATCATGAACGACGCATGGAAACTGTAACAATTATTTGAATATGCACTATTCAACACAGATATATATTCACTACACAAAGTTAAATTCGCAGTTTTGCGAATAAATAAAGCCAAAGCAATTAAAAATCTCGCGAAAGATTTAATTCTGCTTCTTTAATCACATTAGAAAGCGAAACATTAAATTCCTTAAAAAATGTGTACAAAATTCTTTGAAGAGGAGAATACCGTTATTCAAATGGACTTAAAATTACAATAAATGTGTAAGAAAAAATATAAACAAGTTCATTAAAAGCTTTTCGAGTCAAGCAGATAGCAAATTTATGTAGTTCTTGGATGAATGGAGTTGAAAAGCATTTTGGCAAACTCGTTGGAGCTGAAACAAGCAGACACTGAACGTCGTTTTAAAGTAAATGTTTATTACGCATCATTTGACATACTTCTGAGTAAATTCTCAAATGATTCTAAGAATTAAACGAAATATTTAGAACAATTCATTCCATGTTTGTGAAAGTCTTTTCTTCGTTACTTAAAGGCGAGTGATTGGCCAAAATGAAATGTTTTATGCATCTTTATAAAAGCGGCCACTTCGTATACGTTTCGGCGATATCTGAAAGTTGTTCGTTATAGACTGAGCAATTAAATTTGTCAAGTTAGCAAGGTTACCACTCAACAATAAATTACCAGCTTTTTTTAACACACTGGTGTGCAAAACTTAAGCAACAGCAGGATTTTTTGCCATAACTCCACGAGAAATCAACTGAGAGACATGAAATGCAGAAATAAAGGAGAGTATTATGTACGTAAAGGATGACGAAAGCATCGGACCTGAAAAAGGAATACAATGCATACGGTATGGAATCAAACAAAAACAAGCTTTATTGAACGCATAGTATCGTGACTCATGATTGTCTATTCAAGAATAAGAACAAAAAGCAGATGTTCCTTAATATGGGATATGCCCTCCCCTCATTGCAATGGTTGCTTCGCACCGTCTCCGCATACTCAGAACTAGCTAGTGCAACATTTCTTGCGGTAGGAATGCCCATTCCTCAATCAGCATCTGTTTGAGTTGTTGGGTGTTCTCCGGAGGATGTAAGCGTGCTGCAATGCGTCTCCCCAAAGCATCCCACACATGTTCGATGGGATTTAAATCTGGGGAGTACGCTGGCCAATCTATTCGAGTGATATCTTCACTTTCCAGTAGCTCCTCAACAGCAAGAGTCCGATGTGGCCGTGCATTGTTATCCATAAAAATTAAGTCTGGGCCAATGGCACCTCGGAACAGACGCACATGGGGAAGGAGTACTTCCTCACAATAGCGATCCCCGGTTACAGACCCTCTGTCGAAAACGTGGAGCTCAGTTCGCCCGTTCATCATAATGCCGCCCCAGACAAGAACTCCAGGATCACTGTTACGGTGTCTTTCCTTGACGTTACTGGGATAAAAACGGGTTCCGAATTCTCTCCAAATCAACTGGCGTTGAAATTCGCTTGTGGCATTAAAACGAACTCTCATCCGTAAAGAGGACACAACTTCATTGATGAGATGTCCAGTTTTCGTGCTTCTTGCACCACTCTAAACGGTGGCGCCAATGGTCAACTTTCAAAGGGATGTAGCGTTTAGGACGGCGGGCGAATAGGTCCCCCCTTTGTGAAGGCGTCTGGCCACAGTAAACCGCGACACTTTTCGCCCCGTTGCTGTACAGAGTTGCTGAGCAATGGCGCTTGCTGACTGCTGTCGGCCTCTTTTAGCCTGCAGGATAATATATCGGTCATCCCCTGCAGATGTCGTCCTCGGGTGGCCACCACCAATCTTTCTAACAGCTGTACCTGTGGTTTGGAATGCTTTCCAAGCGCGCGAAACGACACTTTTCTTGATTCCGAACTCTGCAGCTACACTGGTGACAGTACGCCCCTCTTCCAGCTTTCCGATCATTCTTCCACATATGAAGTCGTCCAGGTGATTTCTTCTAGCCATATTTCATGAACTGACTCACTGGCACTTGCAGCGAATATGTTGAATTGCGTCTCCGTCCTTCCTTTTATTCTACTGTTGAGCTGCGTGCACCGACATCACGCGTTTTGTGTACGCTCACGTCGCCTGTGACGTTTTATTCCTGACATTTGCATGCGCATGACTTTTCTACTGAAATGCGTATTCATTGTACTGATCGCAAGAACCCTTTTCTGCAATTTCATGGCTATCTGCTAAATTTTTCATTGTTGCTTACGTTTTGCACACCAGTCTAAATGTATATCATAGATTTTTCATTGAAGATTATTATCCTCAAAAGGACGTTATTCCCGAATGGGATATTAGTCTTGACATGGTATTTTGCGGGGAATCACTATAAACGGCGTATCACTTTTAAAATCGTTGGCATCAAATTTTCTCACCTTGTATTATATTTAAAGAAATTAAATAACAAAAATTCTGCATGAATGTATGTTTCTGGTGTTGTGAAAAAACAGCGAAAGTTAGAGCCAGCTAAATTTGAATAACGTATAGTTCTCCGCCCGAATATGGGCACCTGGAAGCCCGAACTTTCAATTTCCAATTTGTTTCATTATCTATTTTATATCTTGTAAAACTTTAACGAATTTTTAATTAGCAAACTGAACGATTTCAAAGCGAGCAAGGGCAATACCGTACAAAAAAAGCATTTTTATCTCCAACCTGCTAAGCTGTCTATCGTTAGTTCTAAAGATACGTTACTTTAAATATTTTGCGATTTTGCTGTTGAATCGAATTTTACGTGTTCTAAGCGCCAAGAACGTGCTATTTGATAAATAAAGCAAAATAATAAAATAAAAAGAGAACAGAAACTGTAAAGAAGCCATCTTCATTACTGAAGAACACTGATATTATGAACTGAGAAAAAAGTTAAAAAAAAAAAAAGAAAACTGTATTTCAACACTTGACGCTGCATCGGGAATTCTAAATGCATACTGCTATGCTGATTTTAATTTCTTTGTAACGTCGTTGCTGAATTGTATATGGCATAAGTACAAAGACAGTGATACTAAATAATTTAACTAAACGAGGAAAAAAGGGGGTTAGTATGAGGGAATGTAACAGCAGACTGATAAACTGCGAGCTCGGAGAGAGCGTAGAAAAACCTTAACAAACCCTTTTAGGAGACCGTTAAAATCTGAAACCATTTCTTCTTTTCTTTTTGTATTTTTTTAATTTAGGATCATTTTATTGAAAAAAAAGGTACTTGGGTAAAGTTTAACTAGCATTAAAATGTTCAAACAACGTCGGTCTGTCAGCATTTGCTATTTTCACTATACACTGTTCTTTAAGTAACTAGATGCTTATTCAACAAATTTTGTGAGGGAGGCTCAAGTATTTTGTTCATGGAAAATGAAACTTTTAATTTCTTGATGCAGAAAAATTACAAAAAAAATTGCTTTTGTTTTGCAATGAGTGGATTCTTTACAATTTCAATGAAGAAAAATGTTAAAAATGCTTAATACTTGCGCCGAAAATCTAGAAAACTCAAAATGTTATTATGAAATTTAGAAGCAAAAGACCCTTTTAATTAGAAATCATTTTCTTGTTAAAAAGTGATTAATTCTATTTCTGACCCTTGCATTTCAAGAGGCATAGCTAAATGTTACTTGTTTTTCGTTTAGAATCATAGCTTATAGCTTTGAATAAACGTCTGATATAATAATTGGTCTCAAAATCCATGACAACTGCATTCGAAAGTACTTGAAAGCGTTTCCGGATAAGGCTAAGTTTACAGTACTAGTTTTATTCATCGATAATTGGATTTAAAGTTCACTTACGTGCGTTCTATTTTTTTCTTTGGACAAAACAGAGAACAGTTTTCTGAAATTCGAAAATAAAAAGCGCATGTTTAAATCTCAAATGAACAAGAGGAAATGTATTTCGGAATTCGATAATTGAAAACTCGGTATATGTGAAATATTGCGTATATGCTTCAAACCAATTAGATAAAATTTCTTGCGCTGATTTAATCATTGAAACAGAATATTTAGTCTTTATGAATACGAAAACATGCATATCTATCTACAAATGCTTCCTTTAAGAAAGTATGGATTATTTTATAACGTAAAGAAATAAATTAAAAAAAAGAAAGAAAATTTGAAAGCTTTCAGATTTTATATTATGCCACAAAGGGAGTTTTTTAACATTTCGTGTGTTACCTTTATTTATTAAATATCATGTTCTAAGAAGGCGGGAGAAATACCCTATAAGTTTGTAAGGTTTTAGTTAAACTAACAAAGTTTTATTTTAATTTAAATCTTTCTATCCCTTCTCATTTTCAACTTCCCGTTAGAAGAAGCGCGCGTTTTAGCTTTATGCTAATTTGAAGTGGAGCCAACGACTTGTTAAGCAGGAGGTAGAAACCTCTCAGAGTGAGAGAGCTTTTAGTCTCAGACCACGATCATTCTATTCGACGTTCTCCTGACTAGCTAGCATTTAAATTCTAAGCCATAGCGCTTTACGTGATTGCTTATTGAAATAAATCCAAGTGCGTCAGTATTAGTAAATCTTGCTACGCACCATTTAGTTAGAGGCCAACCTCGCGTTATAGCTCTGCGAGCAACGACTATTTAATTTCTATTTAGCTTTAGTTTAAATATTATTTGATTGTTCATTTTAGACCCAAGGGTGGTCTTTACTTACTGTATCCTTCCCGAGTTGGGAAGTGATTGTACATAATTGTGATCTAATAAAAGAGGATTTTAAATCCCTTTCAAGTGCAGTTCTTTTACCACTTAATCACAGTATCTACCACAGATTATAGCTGCATTCAGCTCCCTGTTCCAGATCAGGACTTAAGGAGTTCACGAAGATGTTTGCCAAGAATATGCACCGAACACTCAGTCCTGACAAGTTTAATAACACTTTTTAGCGTAGCTTGGCTATCGTTACGCATAATTTATGAGATTTGTTATAATCAGTCTTTGCAGCACGATGTACCGCATAATGTCTTTCAGTACGTTTGATAATTTTTGAACTAACTAAACAATTGAAATAATTTATGTGATTTGCATACAATTTGAAATTTGCATTGAGTGGAAGAGCAAACGCAATTGCATTCCATTTCCATCTAATAGCTTTAACACCGAAACTAAATTGTCTTTAAGCTGCAAAGCTTGATAGCTCTCTGGAACTTCCCGATAATTCACAACAAATTTGTCCTCTTAATATAAGCCGATCAGTCTAAACTGGGTTTGATGGAATCAATGCATTATCCCCAACTCAATTTGTCAAGGAGATGACGCAATAATTTTCTATCAGTACTCTTCTCTGACATATATTACTCCGGGCGCCTCCCATCTAGCCATGCATTTCAAAATCGCGTTAAAGCTATTATGCTCTACGCGTGGATATTACTCCGGTTTCCCAGTACTTTTTCTTTTTCATTTTTCTCTATCCGAGACCGCCATTGCCCCGTAACTGCATTGTGATGACTCCTTATCACGAGTCACTTTGAAGAGTTTTTGAGATTTCAAACCCCATCGAGGATCTCCTATGGATAGTTTAATATTCTCAGAGAATACTCCACAACGGTGTTGTGAGAGATACGAAATTGCATTTTTTGACGTCAGAGGCACATCTCATCAAAGGAACCTCAAAAAATGTCTTTCGAAGACTTCATATTTTGCTGTTAGGCTGTCTGTAAAATCTACAAGAAAATATACACTGGGGGATTTTTGATTTTATTTTGAAATTATAATTCACAGCAGTCTTTAGAACAAATAAAAGTTTTTAAATGGAAATGCATGTTAATGTGTACTTCAATTAGTAATTAATTCAAAAATAACTTAATGGGATATTAGTCTCGAAACGGCATTTTGCATTGAATCGTTATAAATGGCGTATTACCTTTCAAATTGTTGATACCAAATATTATCGCCCTGTGTTATATTTAAAGAAATTAAATAAAGAAGAATCTGCATGAATGTATGCATGTTTCCCGCATTGTGAAAAAACAACGGCATCTAGAGCCACCCAATTTTGAATAACGTAGTTCTCTACCCGAACATGGGCACCTGGAAATCCAAATTTGAAATTCGAATTTGTTTTATTACCTATTTCGTTTTGTAAAACGTTAAAGAATTTTTGATTAACAAACACAACGACTTCAAAGCGAGCAGTGGCAACAGTAAAAAACATTTTTATCTCCAGCGCGTGAATGTCTATTGAAAATTCTAAAGATACGTTGTTTTTAAATAAATTGTGATTTTACTGTTAAATCTCATTTTATGTGGCATAAACACCAAGAACGTGATATTGAATAGATAAAGTAAATGCACAGAACATTAATAATGAAAAGACACAGAAAAGTTTTGTAAAACTACCTTCGTAAGAAAAGTGAACATTGATATAACGAACTGCGAAAAGACTGAAAAAACGGAAAAATGTACCCCAACACTTAAGGTTGCATTGCAATTATAAACGAATACTGCATTAACGCTTTAAAGTTTTTGTAATTTTGCTGAATTGCATGTGGCGTAAGAGTGAAGAAGATGATGTTTGATAATAAAATTAGAAAAGTAAAAAAAAGGGTTTGGCATAAGTGAGTATAACTGCAGACTTGTAGACTGCGATTCAGCGAGAGCGTAAAAAGCCTTAACTAACGCTTCTGGGCGGCCGTTAAAATCTGAAACATTTCAGATTTATATATATATCTTGTTAACATTATAATGTTTTGAGAACATAGTTTAAAATATGAGGTGCGCATTCAGATGCGGATGAGTAAATTTGCAATAAATTTTTTGTCATTAAAAGAGTGAGATAATATGTTAAAACTTAACATTCGGCAATTGTTCATAGAAAAACAAAATACGGAACTCATATTTACATCTTATATTACATGTTTTCCCTAAATTAAAGTAACGAATATTCCATGCTAAGAATGGTAAGCAATGTAATGGTCTTATGATCTATTTAACAATACTGCACGTTTCATTATCAAATGCACAGTCACAGCCTAAATTGTTTCAGTGAGGCGCTTTGTGTAACCAGAATAAAACTGATATTAGTTCAAGCATTAAAAAATTGCGTAAGACTGAGCAATTTTTAATTTAGC
>KK112383.1:167948-182624 GCA_000611955.2 Stegodyphus mimosarum
ATGAAAAATATTGCAGATATGCAGCATATAAGGTAATTTTTTTATAAGTTGTAAGGTTTTAATTTAAACTAACAAAGTTTTATGCTAATTTCCCTTTCCTTTGAACTCTTATTTCAACTTCCCGTTAGAATGAGAGCGCATTTCAGCTTTATGCTAATTTGAAGTGGAGCCAAGTTTTTGTATTTAAAAGGTTATCAAGGAACTTCTCAGAGTGAGAGAACTCTTTAGTCTCAGATCACTGCGGCTCTGTTCGACGTTCGCCTGACTAGCTAGTATTTAAATTCTAAGCCTTAGCGCTGTTACTATAATATTTATTGAAGTAATCTAAGTGCGTTAGTATTAGCTAAATCTTGCTACGCACCATTGATAGTTTAGCATAGAGGCCAACCTCGCGTTTATAGCTCTGAGAGCAACGACTTCTTAATTTTCTACTTAACTTTATTTTAAATTATTTGATTGTTCAGTTTAGACCCAAGTGGGGTCATTATCTTCTGCTATCCCTTCCGAGTTGGGAAGTGACTGTAAAGAGTGGTTTAATAAAAGGGTAATTTTAAACCCCTCTTACGTGCAGTTATTCTACCACTTAACCACAGTTATTCTACCCCAGAACATAGCTGCATTCAGCTCCTGTTCAAGATCAGGACTTTAACACGTTTAACACCATGTTCGCCAAAAGTATGTACAAAACACTCAGTCCTGACAAAGTGTTATATTTATTTACATTATAATTTATATAATTGCGTATTTATACTATGATTAGGGATGTGATTGTCAGTAATTGACCATAATATCCCTTTTTACACTGCCAAAAGAGTAATCGAAAATTACTACGGAGCAGGGTTTTAGAAAGATATTACCATAAAGAACAGTCTTAAAGTACGGATTAGGAGAACTTTTGACGTTCCTTTTTATAGCCAAGAAAGAAATCTCACGCTATATTATTTCATCTTGGTACACGCCATGATTGTCTTTTAGAACATCTACATGGAATGAGCATCATTCTAACCACAATCTGTAAACTGTGCATCCTTCGTGACGAATTCAATACCTTACTTCTGAGAAGTTGCCTTGCACTTAATGCTGAATCACTTCGGAAGAGATATTGGGTGGGGAGTGACAAAACAGATATATAAATTATACTTGGAACCTTTTTTAGTTTTGCTTTTCTCTTTCATCTTTGCCCGTTCTGCCTAAATGGAATCTGCCATTAGAAGGAAAAGTTTCAAAGATTTCAGATTTTATGCTACACCCAGAGGGTCGTTGTTTATTCGTTTACATCCACATACACATTTCGAGAGCGTTTGGGGTAAACGTATTTAAAAACAACGTATCCTTAGAATTTCTTGTAGACTTATGCGACTGCATTCTCGCGCACTGGAGATAAAAATGTTTAATTCCCTACAGTGTTGTCACTGCTCGCTTTGAAATCCTTCAGCTTTTAATTAAAACTTCGTTAAGGTTTACAAAATATGAAATTGATAATAAAACAAATTCGAAATAGGTGCCGATGTTCGGGGGGAGTACTATGTTATTCAAAATTTAGTGGTTCGAGGTACCATTGTTTTTCACAACGCGAGAAACATACATACATTCATGCAGATTCTTCGTTATTTAACTTCTTTAAATATAATACAGGGCGACAATATTTGGTGGAAACAATTTAAAAATTGATTCAACGCTTTATTTGAGTACATGTTATTGTACATTTCAATAATTTTACATTATTTGTGTTTGTTTTTATGCATTTATTATTGTTTAGTGTTCATTTTATATTTTGTACGGTTCTACAGTACTTTAAAATGGCTAAGTACTTAATCTGTAAAGACATATAGACAGACAGACAAACGATTTATTATCGTGCCCTACCTTCTTATTACATTAACCAAAAACTCTAAAGTGAAGGTTTAAAATAAAACTTGTTTAATAGCATATCGAATTTGCGGTTATACTAACTCAGGAATGTAACGAAAAGACAGTTTCCGCAGCTTGCATGTAATGCTGCACAAACGCTCAGAAAGAAAAGTCAGATTAAAATGTGAAATACAGTTAATAGCCCCTTCATCAGCTTTTGTTTTGCCCTAAGTATTCGCGAAGCAAATGCGGCTTATTGAAGCTAAAACCCGATAGATCGATGCAAGAGCAGTGAGGCGTGACAGAATAGCGGTCAGCTACTTCGGTTCACAAGACTCACTGGAGCAAATTGGAATTAATTTAACTACAACATGTATTAATGTATTTATTTAACATAAAAACTTTTAATTTCATTTTCTTTGTTCGGTTTTTGAAGCATGATGCATTAAAGGACCTACTATTTAATTCTTTTCAGAACAAAAACTGTGCAAATCACCTGGATTTGAAATTATATGGTTTTCGTAACCGTGCTTTTGTTTGTCTAATTAATAATATTGTCTCTTTCCAGTGAAAATATTTGATTTCTGTTATTAAAAGTGAATTCCGAGCCAGATCTTTTCCAACAGTACACAAATTCTTTTAGTTAAGTAATCATACCTTTTCTACATACGTTTACGAATTTGCATATGAAAAGGTTTAAATAAATATTCGCAGTTTAAAGTATCTTGGCAACAAAGGCAATCTTATACTTTTTTCGACTCGGTTTAAAAAAATTATTTTAGAGAAATAAAAGTGTAGAGACATTATGTTATTCTAAAGATGAAAAATGAGCAATGCCCTCGCCGGGATTGTAACCTGGACCTCTCGAATACGCGCCGAGTGTGGTACCATTACACCACGAAGGCATGCAGAAAGTAGGGAGAAAATATAGGGTTGGAAACTGTTATATGCAGTAAATTAAAAGGATATATTGTTAACGTTTTGCAGTCAAACGCTTGATTGTTAAAGAACGATGTACATGACATATAGTATCATAACCACCTTAAAATAATTAATCGATTACTTTGATTAGATGAAATCGGTTATCTTATAAATGATTCTTTAACGATAAACCGATAGTTAGGAAAAAAAACTAAATGGTTCGCATAAAGAAAATAAATCCATTGTTTTAAAATTGTAAAGTCGAGTAGTTGAAAACAAAGATTTCGTTGTGTGAAAGATTACAAAAAAGTGTTTATTGATTATATTTAAAAACATGAACTTGATAACAGAAAAACTATAAATCAATTATTTGAAAGCAGTAAACTCATTAACTAAATATTGACTTTTGAAAAAGAACGAGTAAGCAATTGTGTATAAATTTCAAGTCGATTACTTTGAAGAAAAATTCAATTACATGTTGAGAAGCGTCTGACTATTTGATAGCAATAAATACAAACAAAATGTGCATCAGCTTTGAGTACTTAATGTTAACTTTCGAGAAAAGTATTTGAAATCTTTAATTCTGTTTGGAAATTATTCACTTAATAAAGAGTTTATTGGATGCATTAACTTTAATTCTGATTCCTTTAAAAGTCTTGGAATTTTCTTTTTGCACTTTCAAGATTTTGCTGTTGTTTCTTGCTGATATAACTTTGTAGAAATTCTTTTAAGCGTCTTAAAAACTCTTCGTAGTTTATCAAGTCTCTTGAAAGTTCTATACACTGAAAAAAAAATAAAGGCCTTTTTTAAGCGTCTTAATTGAAGTGCTTTTAAGCAAAATAATTAGTTTATAGTAGAACAAAAAATGCACTAAACATAATCTCGTCTTCTGAGTGCAGGTAAATTTAACATTTTTACTCTTATAATTAAAACAATTATCATTTTTTTCTTAATTATTCTCAAGAAAATATTAGGACTAAGGCAGTTCTTGTCTAGTTTGGAATATATATAGGAATTAACTTTTCTACGCCTTTTATAGCCACATAGAAAAAATAAAAGAATTAGTGCCCTGAGAAGAATTACGAATTGACAATTTTATAATTCACCTTCTTTCACGGCTATGGATGGCGTAGATAAGAGTAAAGTGTGATGTCAACAAGCCTCAAGTGTACCGTCTCTTCAGAAAAAGAGACTCCTGTGAACACCAATGAATTGATTAATTTTAACAGAAAATAATATTTTGCTAAATTTAGACGAGAAATCACAGTGTCCACAGATGTCTATAAACAGACTTGACCATTGATGGTTGTTATTGATGCTGGAAACTTGAAAAATGAGCAATGCCCTCGCCGGAACTCGAACCTGGTCCTCTAGAATACGCGCCGAGTGTGCTACCATTACATCACAAAGGCATGCAGTAAGAAGGAAGAAAATACTTTATATGTTATTTTTTATTTTATATAAAATTGATTTTTTTTTTAATTTACAAATACGAAAACGCATTTCGTTTCGCCATTTAAAATATTTTGTAATTACAACTATATGTGTACGATTCTCTTTGCCAAAGTAAAATCCACGTAAGGACTTTTGTGGATTCGATGTGTATTTAAAATCGAATTCTAATACGTGCATTAAATAAGCTTTCTTTATATTATGGAGCTTAGTACTATTTTTAGATTAAATTCAGATCTGTTAAAGGGTATACATATACAGAATAGTTATCTTGTGTAAGTTTCTGGGAGCGGTAAAATGTTGAAAGAAGCGTCAAGATCGAATAGCCGTATAGGACAGAACGCCACCGTCATTTGCAGTGACTATGACATTGAAAGAATAACGCTTGAGTCAAGAACATTGCTTTACTTGTAGAGTCATTAGGTATTTTTGAAGCAGGAGATGTGCAGAATGGACAATATCTTTGCCGGCACTCGAACTTGGACCCTCGAATATGCGCCGAGTGTGCTACAGTTACACCACGAAGGTAAGCAGGAAGAAGGGAGAAAATGTCTTATATATTCCCCCTTTAAAAGTGGGACTGGGACCCATTTGACAAATCCCGGTGGTGAAGAATCATTATCCACCACCTTTTAATTCAGGCGCAACTGTTTATTAGGATTTTTGAAGCAGGAAACACGAAAAATGTGCAATGCCCTCGCCGAGACTCGAACCTGGACCTCTCGAATACGCCCCGAGTGTGCTACTGTTACACCACGAAGGCACCTAGAAAGGAAGGAGAATATATTTTATACGTTAATTTTTTTATTTTTTATAAACCTGATTTTTTTTATATTTACAAATACGAAAACGCATTTTTTTTGTCATTTAAAACATTTGTAATTACAACTATACGATTACCTTTGCGAAAATAAAATCCAATTAAGAAATTTTGTGGATGCGGTGTATATTTAAACTCCGATTTTATTACGCGCATTACATAAGCTTTCTTTATACTGTGGAGCTTAGGATTATTTTTAGATTAAATTCAAATCTGTTAAAGGTATCGTTCTGTGCATATACAGAGTATATCTCTCGTATAGATTTCTGGGAGCGATAAATTGTTGAAAGAAGAGTCAGGATGAAATAGCAGTTATAGGGTAGATAGCCACCGGTCATTTTTGCAGTAGACGTGGGCAATGAAAGAAGAACACTTAAGTGAAAAGCATTACTTACTCATGAAAACATATAAATTCCAGTATTAAGAGAGGTCACAAAAATGTTCGAAGCTTCGGTCACTAGCTGCAACTACAAATCTGACTTCAATGCAGCATGAAATCAAAGGTGTTTTAAAGTACTTCGGGCGATTTTCAGATGGATAGAGCAGCTACGCAGATGCGTGCGTCAAGAACCGCTTTACTGCCTATGAGTGTATCATGCACCAGAACTTCCATGTGATTGAGAAAAATGAAAAATACATCCAGTGGTTGGGGGGGGATAGATCCAGTGATCGTGCAGGTCAATAAAAGAAATCACCACGGAAGATCCACTACTGTCCGGAAGTCTCCTTCAAAAGCTCCAACACGTCGGTTGGGGACCCATCATGCGGTACGTACATGACTACTAGATCGGTTGGTCATTCAATAGTTTGTGCAAGACTTTCTTCAAATAAATCTTACAACACTATATGCCCAAACAAACTTGCAAGAAATATAATATTAAGTGGTTGCTCAACAATGATGGACCAAACCCTGATGACAAACCTATGTTGTGCTACAGATGTTCGTATAGTATAAGGTTTCTCTACCACCAATACATACAAGCTATATGCATTGTGGCAAAGTTTTACACTGAAGCATTTGAATAATACAGAAGTTGGAATAAGGGGATCATCCCCTTCTTCTTTCTGCGTCCGTAACGAGGCCGATGCGTTTAATGCACTGCTTGTACTAGTATAGCAGTGTCTTCCACATGACGAAGCACCATGTCTTCGATTTCAGATTCCCTACTTCTAGTCCCTGATTGATTCATGGCACGACTTTTAAAGGAATCCATATGTTGGCTCGGAATTGCCTCATTGGGTAACTCTCCCGATAGAGGAACATGGCGACTTTCCTATTACAATTAACAGTTCCATACGATAACTGCATTTATTTGATAACTACGTATTTCTGAAACCTTCTGTCTTATTATCTCTAGCAGTGGTTGTAGAATTATAATTTTCCGGCGTTGATGTTCTACCGGCTCTCAAATAACTCCTTCCATCGCGGTAACACGACAACGTTATTATTTCCAAAACAACAAAGCATTTTTTAGTAACGCAAAAGGTAGTTTATCCAGTTCCTTTTGAACAAATTTTCAAAGTTCGAGGAGGGTTGTAGGTCGACGTCTGGACAATTCTGTTTTTAAAAAAAAAGTCCAAAAGGGCAAAAATCTGTGGATCATACGTCAGGAGCTTCAGGAGAGATATGAGTGAAGGGATGGATACAAGGAGTTGATGCAAATTCCTTGTTCATATATGGACTTGATACACGTTCCTTGTTCCATTCATTCCAGGAAATTAACAGTGGATTTTGAAGTGTGGCTTCTTGATGCAGTGCCACTGATTGATGGCACTGTGGTTAAACAGAAGGTATTTCATATTTGAAAACCAACAACAATCATAAATCCCTAAAACTAACTTTCTTTAGATTCTTCGAACCATGTTATAAGATTCATTTCTTCTCTTTGATGATAATAATAGGATCTCTTTTTATTGCACTCATTTAAATATATCCAAGGTTCATCTACTGTGACAAAAGTTTTTCATTTTTGTCCGAATAATTGTTTCTCAAAGTGAATTCTGCAGCGCGTTCTGCTTTCGGCGATATGTTGTGGAGACAAACTTTGCACATTACGTTTCTTCGCCTTTTAAAATCCATTCAGCATTAATCACTTTGTTTATGGTTGACAATGAGTATTTTAATGATCATGCAACTGCCTTTGAATCCGAAGATTTTCTTTTAACATTAAAGTTCTTACCTTTGCAACATTTGAAATATTCCGTTTTTTCCTTTGATATGTATTTTAGACAGTTTTTCTCCTTGAAGCCAAACTTTGACATTTTTCCTTTCTTATTTCCGAAAAGGCGTAGATTTTACAGCATTTTTTAGTAATTAAATACGAATAATTTTCTTCGGGAAGAGCACAAACATAGCCTTTGTCGATTGCTTCTTTAAAAGCGCCATTTTGCACGAAAACGAAATTCCCAAATAGAAGACTATAAGTTACACTTTCAAAAATATAATTGCATTTAAAAAAACGTTTTCGAATCAGGCTTGTTTTTTACAGAGAAACAAAGTCGTCTAAACATGTGCGAACAGCCTCTGTACAGTACAATAACGGTGCTTTGCAGTATGCAAATTTTACATTACAATAGCGATGCTTTGCAATATGCTGACTTTAAAATACAGTAACCTAACAGTAATATACATTAACTATTTAAAAAATAATACATTAGGTTTGCAGCACAATACACAGTAATACGTAATGATATCTACAAATCGTTTTCTTCCAAAGTAAAATTTACTGGACACACCCTTGAAGAGAACTGTGCTAAGTGGCATAATATGCAAACGAGGAGATTCGTTTTAATCTATTTAAAAAAAACTTTAAATAACGTTTAAGAAGGGTGACTTCATTACACGCTTCGCTGACTGCAGTTTCAACTCGGAATTCTTCAGCGGAAATAATCTCAATTCCATGTGCAAGGAAGAAGCATGCTATACTTTTCGAAAAGTTAGCAGTTTTAAAAACTTTTAAGATATGTCTTAACAGCGCTACTGGATGCTTGAAGTATATGAGAACCTCTTTTTTATACCTTCTTATTTGTATAATTTCCTGATTCTCATATTTCATATTTATATATGTGATTTGCTTTTAAATTTATAGCACTTCTTTTTGTGTTCTAGTACACATATCCAACAAGGAATTTTGAATTTTAAGCAATGCTATTTGTATTTATGTTAGCTTTCTGTTCTATGCATATCACGCTATCTTTAAACAACAGCAGACTGTAAAGATTTATATACGAATCTCAGAAACATTGTGCGATATGAATAAAGCTTGCGTGAACGTTGATATTTATCATTCAGAATTAACATAGTTAACATAACATAACTCTCTCTAGAAAAAATTCATGAAATGCCATCGTTCTAGACAGCATAGTTCTTGTTGTAATAAAAGTGGAATTAAGTATTTTTCCAAGCAAGGTGGTATTTTGAGCAAAAGGCATTTAAGCAAAGAATTCTGAATTTCATTGGTTAGAAACAATTCCTTGTTTTGCCAAAACTTCTTAATTTGTCAGATTTCTCATCCTTATTCTTAGCAAGAAGATCTAATGGAGTGTATTTTTTTCGGACAAAATTTCCAAAAGAAGTTTACGACTAACATAGGTACGGAAAACGCATACTATAAATACTTCCTGCCGCTCGGACGGTATAGTGGTTAGGGGAGGCTACTGCGGTACTGAAGGGCCCGGGTTCTTATCGAGAAAAAGGCACGGCTGTTTGTAAATGTATAGTGTCCATGCGGCATAGGGACACTCTAAATATGCGGCGAACCGAAAGTCTTCTCGAGAGGTGTATGGTAGGGAAAAAAGAATGGGAGACCCTCGGACCCGTCCCCCTGGGGTACTCTCCATCAAAATTGGGGACGGAACTGAGCGAAGTCATACTATCACCTGTATGGTACTCAAGGCTCTTACCAACGATATGTGCAATCTTGCATTGCTTGAGGCGATAAATGTTGTGGGCTTGTTCTGATTTTACGTGAGACAAGTGAGATATGTCACAACAACAACAACATAAATACTTAAAAAATATGAGGAACGTTGGAGTAAATATGTATGTGTCGATGGTTGTTGTTCAGGAAATTTATTTGAAGGTTATTTCTTTATATCTCGAATAAAATTGCCCTATGTGCAATTTCCTCACCTTTTTGAACACAGAAATAGTTTAATTCCATTCCATTTATACTGTTAAAAACTAGCTTATTTCTATAACTCAGTTTTCTTGCTCACTCACATCACACTCATATCACACTTTCTTGTATCGCTTTCAAAGCTGTAAATAAGATGGAACCCTATAATTGTAAATACGTTCCATCGTTGCTGACAGATTTTACAATAAACGATTCTTTTGAAAAACCAATGAACACGTGCGTTCAAGAAAGAGAACTTTTGATTAGCATTTGAAGGAGAATAATGCGTTTTCAAATATGTTACCATTTATGAAAACACCTTTACATTTTATAGAGTTAGCTCAATTTATTGGCCTGCGTGATAAGTGCAAACAGTACTTCAAAACAATTTGATACTAAAACTTTTCTGAAACGTTACATATTTAATTAAACTTTTGTTCCAGATGATTTTATTTATATTATTAAAACGTAAGCCTCAAATCGAATAATAATAAATATTATGAAACTAATAAATATTTTCTGCAGCTAAATTTATTTTCAAACCTTCTATTTTGATTTTTTTCAATGCTACATACTCTAGTCGTAATTTTTCATGTATCTATTTATATCTGGAATTCTTTTTCTAAGTATGTTTAGAAATCTCGTTTCAGTAAGTTTTAAGTAATTATATATGGTGGCTGTGTATGAAAAACTAACTTAAACTGAAAACATTTCATATTTTAATCCAATCCATTTGAAATAAAAGTAATCCTTTCCGTTAAAATGCGATTCAATATTCGGGAACTATTATTCTGTATCAAAATAAATAATATGTGACTTAGGAATATATACTTTTACGGATTTTGTATATATGTAAATAACTTTAGTGAAATTACAGTATTTTTGGTATAATGTAGCATGAAATGCTTGAAAGAGACGATGCCCTGCTAAAAAATATAAGAATGTAGGGGCAAGTTTAACATTGCGTAAAAGACTACCTCGCTTAATTGGTGAGAATCGCCAAGCTAACAATGGCTTTGGTAACTAATTTCTGTCGCCAAATTTTGGCAAAAATTAGCCCAAAGTCCCCAAGCTTGGCGAAAATTTGGCGCCATTTTGGTCCGGTCTCTGAGCAACTGTAATTGGCATTGCAAATGCAAAAAATTTATTTGATATCTATATGTAACTGTAACCGTAGCCGGCCCTCCTATGCCTTCCAGTAATTTTGAAAATTGGAAGGTTTTTAGAGATTTCGCAACGGCCGGGAGAATACTATGAGACGCGAGAGAGCATCAGCTCTCAATTTTCGTCAATTGTTAGTTCAGAGCGACTTTGGTGTATTGAGATATCTGTGAAAAGTTCTCCTTTCAGATGCGCTTTGCATTGCGTTGTGTTTAATGTTCTTAGAAGTTTGAAGTGTAATTACTGATTGTATTCTGTAATACTATGAAGAGCTGTACGAGTATTTTTGTGGAAAGTTCCAGCACTGTGAACTGTTTCTTTTGGTGAACTAAATTTTAATAAGCTATCATCTGTTCTGAGTGCATTTAATATACTACGAACCGGTATGCAGGCAACAATATTATTATTTAAAATATTAGTGAAAATCTTTATAAATTTTGTTAGCAATGCGTGGCATCGTCAGTATAAAAAATTCATAGTACTTGAACCGTAGTGGCGTAGGCTTTTAAATCACCATTTTTAAATGAAATATTACTTCTCCTAAGGTAAGATGCATTAGCTTTACTCTCCTAGATGCCCCAGATCTTCGTGCATATAAGGTTTACTTTGGGATAAATGTGCAAGATAGTTTTAGATTCACTATTAATTGTTGACTTAAATAAGCTCAAAAACGGAATCCCAATTGCAATAATTTCTATGAAAGGAAACACTTTCAAACGCGTTTGAGAAGAATTCAGCAACTTCCTTGATGCTGTCTATACAACAGGTATAGGGCGCAGAGAGAATTTAAAATTACCGTGAGGTAAACTTGAGAGCTTACTAAATAATTTGCAGTCATTTTTGAAACTGTAGCCTACTTTTATTCCTATATCTATTTAAAATCGAATATTGTTTTTTAATCCTAGATCATATATTAATGAGTTTCCTAGATCCTAAATTAATGAGTTCGATGCATTACAAATTGCAATCATTAGAGAATACAAGCGATAATTTCATTAGATTTCTACTATAGTAAAAGTTATTTAAAAGCAATATAGAAATAGTATTTTGAACCGTAAAATTCCAAACAGTAAAAATAAAATTTCGAATACTGAAAAGATAGCATTTTCAATGATCGTAGATTAATTGACTTGTCAAGGGGAATAAACTATTCCACTATCAAATAACAATAGCCAAATTAAATGGCAGTGTTTCATCTTTTTTTTCTAAGTAAAGGATCAAATTAATTATTTTGCCAGAGTTAGAATATAAATTGTGAAAAAACTCTATTGGTAGAAAGAAATTAGTCTGCTTAAGCCATAATATTTTTCATAAATAAAATCTAAAATAAACATTGAGTGATAAATTCTTCTTAATTTAAGGTATTCGTTAAGAATTAAATTAAGCGAGATCCTCACTTTAGAAAAAAAAACATTTACCGACACTCTCATAATATTGTAAAACCAATTAATAAACCATTGAAATTTGTACAAATTAATATATAGAAGACGATATTAATAGAAATATGTACAAATTAATACAGTACATTGGATTCAAACGCTAAATTAAAAGTAAATTCAAAATTAATAGATTCCTTTATTTTAAATTAAAAGTAGGGACTTATATACAAATTAAGGTACAAAGCTAGATAGAAATTAAAATTAACTTACTTGTTTGCAAAATTTGAAATGAAATAGCGAAATTGTAAGTGTACTGAATGATAGTGGATTGATTCGTTCCCCTTCACAAATCAATTAATCTATGATCAATGACAATGGCTATTTTTTCAGTATTTAAAATTTTATTTTTGCTATTTAAAATTTTTACGGTTCAAAATACTATTTCTATATAGCTTTTAAATAATTGTTACTACACTAGAAACCTAAATAACTAAGTCCTGACTTAAAACACTCCTTAAATTACGGAATAAAATTTATTCCAATAATTCATCGTTTTAATTAAATTTTTGTTCCTTCGAGATGATATACGAAAAACGTTTTTTAATAATATATGTATTTCGTATATATATAATTAAATCATGAAAGATGAGCTGTATGTATATATATATATATATATGTTACTGTGAAAGACCGAAATTGGAGAATGTCGACTTTCACCGGAGAACGTCAACATTCACCAAATACGTCGGTGAAAGATCGAATATAACATTGCATACTTGTACATTCGGACCCTCACCGGTGTATGACAATCACAGATATGTTCTGGTGTAGGTCGAAAAGAGAGGCGACTGGCCGTTTCCCATAAATGCAGTTGTAAAAGCGAGGGCCTCTTGTGCAATTCAAAATCTCATAATAGTTTAAATTGTTGCAAGTAATCAGATTTGAATCACATAATTTAGTAAGTTTTTTATTACTATTATTTTATTTTCTCATTTACTACATACTGTATAATTCAGTAAGTTTTTTTACTTCTATTATTTTCCTTTCTCATTTTGAATGTATTGTGTGTTTTAAGTGCTTGTGTGTTTTTTCGCGACTGAATTACGGAGAAGAAAATATAATATTCTCATATATTCAACATTCACCATTAGTACATGGTGAATGTCGACATTTACTTCTGTAAGTCAGAAATAAGAGTATTTGGAAAATATTTCGGACATACACCAAAGAGACTATGTGAATGTTGACAATCACCGGTGAAAGTCGCCATTCTCCACATTTCGGTGTTTCACCGTAACATATATATATATATATATATATATATAGATGATCTCTCTCTCTCTATATATATAATCTATCCATATCTATATCTATCTACATATATATAGATAGATAGCTCACATTTCACACATATATATGATCAAATTAATGACATGAAAATAACTGCTATTAAAAGGGCAAATTTAGCCAAAGTTAGGAATTTCAATTTGAAGTCAACATCAATTCCAATCAAGTAAGCAATATATGTACCGGTTTCAAGAAGAATGAAAAGAAATTAAAAAGAAAAAAGAAAAATAATTGGACTTGAAAAAGTGAAAAACGGAAATAAAAACAAAAATTGTCTGTCAAGCAAAAGCTAATAGTGGTAGAAAAGCAAATTCAATTTAAATGGAAATTAAATGAAAATTTTATAAAATTACAGAAAAATGAAGAATTTAAAGTGAGACAACGCCAACTCATCCGGGGGAATTAGCTTATCTCACTCTGTCCCCAATCGCTCAGACATCGTGTTTGGTCCTTTTCATAAATATGTAATCTTAAAAAATATTTTTATACGTGTTAAGAAACAAAGTGGCAAAATTAGCAAACTCATACGCATGTACAAGAATTCCCCTACACTATGTAAATCATTTTAATACAATAATTTAAAAATGTAAAAAGCTCCAGAAAATTATGTTGATAACTAACAATAAATTCAATATATCCAAAGAAATAAATAAAATGTTTACAAAAAGAAATTTCCTACATTATAAAAATATTTCAAAAATATTCAATTTAATGAATAGTGTCTCATGTAAATTAACCAGATAGGTCAGATATTTTTTGAAAAGCTTCGATTAACTTACTTATTTGACTCTTTGACAGTAAAATTATAGCAGCCAAAAATAGCGCATATTTTACATTTTGACATCTTCCAGTCTAAGCCATCCAACTTTATCCTCCTTTTAAATTGGAGTTATATATGTGGGTTAGAATTCTTCTGTAGGGGAGAAGTTTTAAGATGTAGCGAAAGTATTAATCTTATTAATTCAGTATATCGGATAATTTTAGGCTTACAGAAACAGAATAAATCTGCCAAGAAAAAGTGTATGAAGACTTTACCTCTTCTTGACAACGTAAAGGTCTGAAGATAATAATACATTTTTTTTTCAGTTTCTAGTTATTTGTACCATTGTATTTTAATTTATGTAATGCAATAAATATTATTTTGACTTCATTTTTAGTTTAAAAAAGTTTAACTTAATTCCATTTAAAATTTGCAATGCTATTGATTTACTCAATTACATATATTATTCATTTTCTTGCATGTTTTTCCTTGCCGGTTTGCTTCTAAATTTAATGCACTGAGAACCGAATGCTTGTTTACTTTTAATAAGAATGCACTGAGAATAGTAACTATTTCGCTCTGAATATATATTTCATCCTGAACATACCTTATTTGTTCTCTTCACTTTCGTCTAGACAGACTGTTGCTTGTTGCTTCTCATTTTACCGCAAAGCTATCCAAAATGTAAATGTTCTTGAAAAAGTAAAAGTAGTGCGGCAAGTTCTTCGTGGCAGCCACACATTTAAAAAAATGAATACTTAATCTACCTCGGCTGCTAAGTTGCTGTTCATTGTGGATCAGTATACTGTGCAATTCAAATTTTTACCTCATCATTACTTTTAATTCTGCTTCATTGCATATATAATA
>KK112383.1:183485-204601 GCA_000611955.2 Stegodyphus mimosarum
CATCGAATTTTGAATGACGTAATCCTACTGCGAATATGGGCATCTGGAAGCCCTAATTTTGAATTTGAAATTTGCTTTATTATCGATTTTATGTTTTGTAACATTTCAACGAATTTCTGATGAACAAACTAAATGATTTCAAAGCGAGCAATGGCAACACTGTACGGAAGAAAAACATTTTTATCTCCAGCGCACGAGACTTACGGAAATTCTAAAGATATGTTCATTTTAAAATGATTTTGCGATATTGATTTTGAACTGAATTTTATGGTTTGAGTACGTAGTACATGATATTTAATAAAAAAAAAAGGTAGCACACGAAACGTTAAAAAAACGCGCCTTTGGACGTAATTTAAAATCTGAAATCTTTCAGATTTTTTTTTAAACTAAATTTAAATAGAAAGTCAATAACCGTTGCTCACAGAGTTATGTACGCGAGGTTGGCCTCTAAGTGATAAATGGTGCGTAGCAAGATTTAGCTAATACTAACGCACTTAGATTTACTTCAATAAGTAATAGAGTAACAGCGCTAAGGCTTAGAATTTAAATACTAGTTAGTCAGGCGAACGTCGAACAGAGCAGCCGTGATCTGAGACTAAAAGCTTTATCACACTGAGAGGTTCCTACCTATCGCTTAAATATAAACTTGGCTCCACTTCAAATTAGCATAAAGCTGAAACGCGCGCTTATTCTAACGGGAAGTTGAAATAAGAACAGATAGGAAAGGCAAATTAAAATAAAACTTTGTTAGTTTAAACTAAAACCTTACAAGTTTACATTTTTATTGAAATGCAATTCATGGTTTTTCTAGGTTTTAATATCAATTAATGTTTAATATCAATAGTTTAATTTCAATTTCGAAGCTAATATACATATAATGAAATTTTGCATCGAAAGACCGGTATGCAAGTTAAAGACTGGAACTTTTAACATATCACAGTAAATTTTCAAAAGAAAGACAGCCAATAATCAAGAAAATTACGAAGCACTATGAAGTTAAATATTAAATGAAAACTGATGTTATCCTTATCCTCTCTCAGAGCGTAAGATTTTTAAATCCGTAATAAATGGTCTATTGAAGTATTTAATAAAAGATAACGCATGGAAAAGATGGAAGATTATTTTTCTTTACTGACAGTTCGTAACCTTTATGGCTGTGGATTCGTTAGAAGACAAAAAACAGTTGAAGACATGTGGAATGATTTGCAAGAATTAAATAGAACAGTAAAAGACTGGATGAATTTTGATGCGAAATTTTGTATTCTGCGTTCATTAAATGAGGATTTCAGAATGGTGGAAGATAAGATGAAGGGCCAAAAATATAATTATTCTCTCCAGTTAGGTAATATGTTTTAAATTATTTTGGTAAATTTCTTTTGGTCAGTTTTACAAATTTACCTTGACAAAGAAACTGAATAGAATTAGAAATTCATTGATATTTTGTTTGTTTAACAATTGTTTACTTTGAAGTCATTACACGTTTAGGAAACAATATATTATACATAAAATCTCGGTTGGAAATTTCTACATTTAGAAGCCATTAAAATTTAATACTTTTTTTCCAACTTTTTTGTATTAAGTAAAGAAAAACAAGGCTATTAAAAGATAGGTTTGTTATATTTCATTTATATTTAACTAAGATTTAAATTTTAGCCTGAATTTCCTTTATGCCTCGTTTAGTCGTGTATTCGTTCAGTTGACAGGTTTATGAAGATTTTATGGCAAGCGACTTTAATTATTTTGAGAGAAAGAATCCTAACTGACATGAACTGCAGTAGATAAGTAAAATTTATGCTGTTAGACCCAGCTTATATTTGAGCTGATGAAATTAACGTAAGAATGTAAGCACTATAAAATTATAGGCGATTGCCGAAATTTCGTGACATGTCCATTAACTAAATTTATCAAGGTATAATATGTTATAACCTGTTTCAGAGAATAAATATCTTACAGAATTTTCAAAGAACATTTTTGTAGGTTATGAATAATTGCATCGAATGCTGTTGATAGATAATAATCATGAACTTAGGCTGGTGTCACACATTCATTTATTTCAAACGAACAACTGTTTCAGACAATTTTTCTGCATGCTTTACCATTGAAAGAAAAGCGACGAGATTTTCCTTTCTTTCTCAAAATTTTTATTGTAAATAGTTGTTTGTTTTTAAGAACCAATCAGCTATCAGCATCGAATTCCCCGTCATTAACCATTACTAGATTGCAGAACTAGTTTCCTCTTCACATGGTAAGCCCAAAACAATCCGCAGTGGCTGACTCTTTTCTATCGTGTGAAAAAAGAAAAAAATTGTTCTAAAGTGTTGTTCTTCGGAAATGTTTTGAATGTGTGGTATAAACTTATTAAGCAATAATACATAGAAAATATGTTTTTTTTGTCGTTTTTATGTTTTGTTATAGGTTTGGTTCCCTTTTGGTTTGGGAATGCGTCATTATGGCCCTAATATCGTCGTGCATAATCAAGTCAATAAACTGTCTTCTTTTTAAAAGCCTTTAGGCTGATTTGTCTTCTCATTCACATGTTTCAGAGCCCGTGGTTAATCGAAAAAAATATAGAATACGCAGAATAGGAAAACAAATGTCTTGAGCGTTAGCGGGATTACAACTTTGCGAATGGCTTTCGCTCTGCAGTAATAAAAGACACAGTAATGGTGAAAGATATATTCGTAGACATTTTCTGAAATAAAAGTAACCAAATGGGATTTGAGCTTTTTTTTTTTTGTAGTGAGAGAGTTAATATATTTAGAAGTTCACCACGTAAATGCATTTATTTCCATTTTGGATATCAGAGATTTCTTAATCTATTGTTTTCAATTGAAAAAAAAAAAGAACTCAAAACGGAATTTTATGTATGCTTCTTTAAAGACACCAAAACCCATTTCAAGTATCTTTTACGTCTTGAGAATTATCTGGAATGGAAAGAAATTTCTCGAGTCTTGCATCTCAGGTGAATTACTTGGAAACAAGACACGGTTTTTTCATCGTTTATAACCTTCGTTCCTTCTAATGATGACACTAAATCTAGCTTCATTACAGTGAAGCTAAGGATTGATTAAAAACACGATTATTTCTGACTTCCTTCAGATTTGAAACCGGGAATTCAGTTATATTATTCATAAAAATTCATATGTCTTTTATATTTTATTCGCTAAAGGTATTTAAAGCAGTGAGTTGCAGCATTCGAGAAACATACATAAAATCCTTCCGCGTTCTTTTGACGTATATTTTTATTTTATTAATTACAACATACTTTGAAGCCACGCTGATGTTTAAGTTAGTGTATTTTGAATGTAAGATTTTATAGTTTCCATAGGTTAGAGTCTTACGTTTTATGGAATTCACTTTTAAACTACTCTTTATACAGAGCAATTCAACATGTTGTAGAGACATTAGGTATTGTGAAGCAGCAATTATGAAAAATGAGCAACGCCTTCGCCGGAACTCGAATCACGGACCTCTGGAATACGCGTCCAGCGTACTGACCACTGCACCACGAAGGCATGCGAAGAAGGTGAGAGAAATTCCTTATAATGTTATCAAAATACAGAGGCTGTTTACACACGTTTTAGCCGACTTTAATTATATTTGCGGAAATAGCCTACCTAAAATTTTTATTCTTTAAATGTTTTATCTTATAGCCCTTAGTCTTCACTATCTTTATACTCAGTAATTTCCAAGACAATAAAGCTTTTTGTAGTATCAGAAGAGGTATTTCATTCCATTGCTCTCCAACAGCTTTTCAAATTTTACCAGAAGATTTAGTAGGGATATGAGGAAGGGTATTGGCTTGATACTCGTTTCTTGTTCCATTTTGTCCAGGACATGAACAATAGATTTTTACGTGTCGATGCTTGCTTTGTCTTGATGCCGTTTTACTGATTGATCATATTGGGTGTAAAGAGAAGGCATTTCGTGTTTGAAAATTCGGAATAAAATATATTTTTGATAATATGTAAAGTTGGTCCTAACCGTTTTTATCAACTCTCTTTATTTTCAGTTTGCCAACCAGCAACTATCATGAATCCCTTGGAAAAACTTTCTTTAGATTCCTTGAACCACGTTTTAAGATTTATTTCTCTTCTTTGATTATGATGAACAGATCTCTTTTTATTGCATTCATTTAATTACACCCAAGTTTCATCTATTGGGATGGCAAGTTTCCATTTTTGTCCAGATAAATGTGTCGCATAAATTATTCTGCAGGGCGCTCTTCATTCGGTGATATAGCATGGGGAAAGACGATATACATTATGTTTTTTTCGCCTTTTTAAGATTCAAAGCAGCATTAATGATTTGTGTATAGAGTGTAAATTGAGCATTTTAATGATTTTGTAGCTGTGCTTTGGTTTAACGAAATTTTCTTTTAACATTAAAGATCTTAGTTTTGCAACAATCGAAGCATTCCGTTTTCTCCTTGTATACGTATTTAGAACAATTTTCCCCCCTTGAAACTAAATTTTGACATTTTTTGGCTTTGTTCCTGACAACAGTACCTTTCGAAAGACCATAGCTTTCACAAAGTTTTTTATTAACATCTAGATACGAATACGTTTCTTCGGAAAGAACACACACATAGTCTTCCATTGCTTCTTTTAAAGCGACATTCTGCATGAAAACAAAACTGTCAAGTAACAGACGACAATTTATACGTTCAAAAATATATTTTCAGTCAGAAAGAAGTTTCCAGATAAAGATTTCTTTTCAGCAAATAAAAATCGTCTAAAAAATGGGCGAATAGCCTTTGTATTTGCTAAGACAGGGTTTCTCAGCCAGGGGATATTTTCTAGTTTGGGGGTGGATCCTGTCTGTCTTTATTTAGCCTTTAAACATTTAATTTTAGTTTATGAATATGAAAAAAAAACTACTTTTATTCCAATTTTGGTAATTACCAACATTTTCTATACATTTTTGTTTAATTTATGAAACCCATTATAAAATAATCTAAATCTAAATAAATGTATACATGCGTTTTTCCTGTTTTGAAAAGAAGGGGGAGGAATGATCTTCTAGCAATGATGCACGAACAAAAAACGTTGAGAGCCATTGTACTAAGATATTCAATCATAGGTTAATTTTGAACTTATTGACAAACGCCAAAGCTGGTGAAGTAACTGAATAAATTTAAAGAGCAGTGCCAATCAGTGCTGTGCATAACAAATGAAAGAAGTGAAAAAATACTAAAATAAATTTGAGCCAAAATAAAAATTAATAATCATAATTGATGTAAAAATTGGTAGTATACGGATCGAAGTTTGTGCTAAAACTTTCTTTACCAACATTTTAGAGTTCTAGGTTATAAGGTATTTTCTCTCTTCTTTCTGCATGCCTTCGTGGTGTAACGGTAGAACGCTCAGCGCGTATTCGAGAGATCCAGGTTCGTGTCCCGATGAGGGCATTCCTCGTTTTTCATGTCTGCTGCTTCAATAAATCCTAATGATTTTACTTTGGCTGCCCGAAGTGAAAAGGTGGTGAATGATAAATCTTTATCGCCAGGATTTGGCGACTGTGTCCCCTAATCTTCAGCTACCCTTTAAAGGAATATGATATGAGGTATTTTCTCCCTCCGTTCTTAATGACTTCGTGGTGTAACGGTAGCACACTTGGCGCGTATTCCAGAGGTCCAGGTTCGAGTTCCTGCGAGGGCATTGCTCATTTTTCAAATTTCCTGCTTCAAATTATGCTAATGACTCTACAAGGTTAATGAATGAGACTCAGACCAAGTGCAAAGAAGTAATAAAAGAAAAATATTTGACAAGCCTTCGCAAAAAAACGATAATATTGGGTTAGCTTATTCCTGGTGTTTTTTTAAGTGAAAAGTTTAGATGAAAAATAAAACGTTTTTGGCAATGAGTTTCACATTATTCGATAGAGAATTATGCGCTCTACAAAATAGCGCATTTAGTTTTTTATGCTGATATATTTTTGTTCTTCGTATGTCATTAAAATGAAGTGAAGCTTCTCGGCAGCTTGAACGAAGTGTAAGCCGAAGGAGCCATGCTTATTAGGACGCCTCAAAATTGGTTTAAACTATTCAAAGTTGGCGATTTCTACCGTCGGCGCATTGAACAGATTGTTGAACTTTGGAAAGAACATGTAAAGACCAACTGAGAATAAATTATTGATTGATGTATTATTCATTTCTTGTTTATTTTTCTGGAAACCTAAACGTAAAAAAGAGAAGCGAAATTACTTGCGGTCCAATCTAACATAATGATCGTGAATGAAGCACTGAGCATAATCTATTAATGAAACCATAAGCGTGAAAGAATCCAAGAATCAAGTTATCTGAAAACCAAGAGTAAATAAGAGTTAGAATGCAGATCGTCAATTAATATGGAAAAATCAATGAGATACCCAAGGCCATGAGGAAATCTAACTTTCCAATTCGCTTGATAACCGGACGCCTTTGGTCGTTATTAAAGGCACAATTACAGCAAAGCGGTACGTCGACGACATTCTGAGACCTGTTTTGCTGTCGTTCCTTTTTCAGTAAGTACCCTGACCTTATGTTTCAGCAAGATAATGCCAGACCACATACGGCACGTGTTGCTATGAACTGTCTTACTGCTTATCAAACACTTCTTTGGTCAGCCAGGTTGTTGATGACCTAGACCTACAACTGGAGCAAATTTGGCATGAAATACCACAGGAGACCATTCGGGACCTTTATCAGTCTATACCACGCCGTGTGGCAGCTTGCAACCAGGCCAGAGGAGGATCAACACCTTATTAAACTCGTTACTTTGTAACTATGTAACTCTGAAATAAATCATTCAATTGTTCTGAAATTTTAACCATTTTCTATTCTATACATAACTTTCCTATCCATAAATTGTTGTCTCCATCGTACAACTCTTTCTTGGTGCTTTATAGAGTATATTATTAATCATTGACATGGAAGTTAAAGCATCTAATTGTCATAAAGCACTTCTAAAAGGATAATGGCCTGAAACCAGTACAACACACTGTGTTGTTCTCTGATGGGATCAAGAAAAAGTAAATCAAGGACTGCTATCCATTTGGTATTTGCTGAAGATTGGGACTTACAAACCTGGCGCAAATACTACCCTTAAAACTGATTTTGGGAAAAAAAAGTGTTTTCAAAAATACGTTTACAATTAATATTAACTCGACGAACGACGAATATCTAAGAAAGGATTTTGATCAGGCTAGTTAAATGCACATTTAAATGCAATTTTATTATTTTCTACAGTGACAACATTCTATAACTTTATCATCGATCGTTGTAAATCTCAGTAAAGTTGGGATCAAAGAAAATTAGGGTTTGCTGAGAATCGAAGAACCCTTAAAGTTATCCAATTAAAACCGCGTTTAATTTTTAATTAAATCCTTATCGTATATCACACTTGTTTTCTTCTTTTCTTTTGTTTTTCAATCTTTTTTAAACAAAACTTGAGAAAAAGTTTAGCGCACTTTTAATTTACCTAGAGGAGTGATATTAAATTCTCCTTGAGGCTAGATTTATTTTTGTTAATACATTATATTATTATTATCATTTTTTTCTGTACTTTTAAGAAGGCTTTCTGAGAACAGTAGTAAAGAGAATGGGAAATGAAATTTTAAGTCTACAATATGCGATATCATGTTAATAATGCTGAGAATTTGTGACTAATATTCTTAAGTTCTACTAAGTTCTTCTATTCTCTCCAATTAATTTTGAGTTACATTCTGTTCTGTTCTTCTTGACTTTAGCCACTGTATTTGCACAGACAAGGAAAATTGTGGAAAGTTAAAAACATGTTGGATAGTTTAAAAGGAGAATGTTAACAATATTAACTATGCATGTATTGAAGCTTTTGTCACACCCGTGCTGTATCTGCCTGAGTATTATTTTCTGCTGTATTTATGAATGACAAATGCTGGTTGATTGCTATGCAGTAATAAATGTTTTAGTCGAATATGTTGTCATTTTAGTCATAAATCACAAGGAGTTGATTAAATAAATATTCGTTTGCTTTTAAGTTAATTTATAATGGCGAAATATCTTAAGGGCAAAAAAACCGCGAGCAGGTAACTCTATGGTTACCAATGAATAAATATTCAGTTTAATTTCACACCACAAAGATTATAAATTTTCTCTTTCAACAATGCATTAATAGTCGTATTTATATTGTTGCATTCCACGGGCTCGTGGATCTGGAGTGATTTATAGTAACACTTGATGAAGAATCAAAACACAATTTATTCGTCGACTAACACACTGACACAATCGGCAACAAAGCCTTCGGGCTACAACGGTGAAGGCAGCTTCTTGGCAAAGCACTAAAGTGCAGCTCCCAACTCGGTCGATCGCTCTCGTGATAATCTCTGAACTCTACTACTGAACTCAACATATTACTACTACACTACTACTCGGCATACTTTCATGATACAGTCCAAGATACACTGCTACTCCGCGTACAGGCAGGATATTTATATCTTTTGACCTACCTTCGAGATCATTCTCGAGGAAACCGCTGAGAATTCCTTCTAGAATGTTCTCTCTCCGTCTACGGCATATCACCAATTTTGCCGCCATATGAGCCAAATGGGCGACTTCGTGCCAAATCTGGCAACATGGTTTTACACAATGTTGAAGTATGACCGAATTTCATGATATAATAATGTTACTCATAAGTAATCTTGTAAAAATCATTCAAAAATTTGTATCGCAGAAAATGTAAATGATGAAAAGTTCATTGTTTTAATCGAATCTTTTATAATCAAAATAATTTATTTATTACTTTCTAGGGATTTATGTTTATTTTAACTTAACGCGTTAAGTTTAATTTTATGATTACTTTCCTATAAGCCTGCATTTCTCCTAATTGTCAATGCCAAAATATTTTAATTTGGTAGCGCGTGTGAAGTAATGCAAATTCTACCTTGAGGAGATAAGGTTTAAATACTGAGTTCAAGAAGGAAAAGTTCGAGAGTGTGGGCGAACACTGTACTTTTGTAGCATGAGCTTCTGCTTTGCATTTGATACTGGTTAACGTGGCTTAGCAGCTAATATTTTGCTGGCACTAGACATTGGACGCTGTTTTAGAAACCATGATTATCTGAGCCCTGTAGGGTAATTCTACTACTTGTTAATATCTTCGAATTTTTAGTTTAGTTCTTGTTATTTGAGTTACCGCCCGAATAAGGCGTAGTGTGTTAGCGTCAAGCAGACGCATTGTGATTTTTATAAAAGTTAATAAAGGGTTCTTTTTACCCTTCTCCTGTGGGGTTTCTACACGTATTTTAGCTGTTGCATTAGAAGGTAGACCGGAAGGGTCTTACAACTTAGTCTCTAATTGAAATCTGAATTATAGAATCATTTCCTTTGTTGCTGTTTTCTTGTCCATGTAATTGATGGAAGAATGGCTGCCAAAACCTCAAAGAGGTTGGACTACTTTCACTCCTATTTTGAGAGAAAGCACCCAGGGGAGAGGTCTCACCCCTCTTCCATACCACCAAACCACACAAGTGAGGACTTCATCTGGCAGTATATTTTAAGTGCCTCCATGCCTCAAAGACCCTATACGTTTATAAATATCCATGCTTTCTCCGGGATTCAAACCCGGACCTTCGGTATCGCAGTAGGCTTCCCTAACCAATATAGAATCTGCGTGGCATCTTTTGCATTTGCAGGCATAAAAGACTTTTCTAAAAACTAGAATATCTACGAAAACAAATGTATATGAGTTTTTCCATAAATTTCAATCTAGTTAATCATGTTTAAGTATTATGGAAATTCCAGGATTTAAAATCTAGTATTTATTTTTGTTAAATGTTTTAAGATAAACTGAAATATGAAAATAATAAATGAATAGTCCGAATGAAGCGGATGAATGGGCAAATGGACTAATTTCTGGATTTTTATTCTCTTATACTACTGCAATACTTAGGATACTGCTATTTTTGATTTGATTGTATTTTCACTTTACATTTTTATTATGAATAATTAGTATGTGTTGAGATGGCTTCCGCCCACGGAGGTAAACCAAATGAAATAACCAACAATAACTAAACCTCCAGTGGCCGAGTAATTTAGACGGCTTTTGAATACTGGTAGTTCGATCTCAGGTGAACGGGATGGTTGCAGGACTGGTGTTTTCCAATGTATAACGGGAAATCAGAGATTTTCCTTCAGGAATTTCCCCACGAAAACATCCTTCCTCTTAGGCAGATAGTTCCCGTGGTTTTGTCATATTCAACTAACCTAACGCTTGAAGAACTGATATACTTTATATTATCTCTGCAGAATTTTGCCGTTGCCAGAAAAAGATTTAAAGAATTTCTGAAAGTTGCCCAGAATAGGAATAGAATTTTATACGGAATTTAGATATTGAATAAAGTACAGAAAAAATCTAGTATTATGTGTAAAACAAGACATTACATGTTTGTATAAATAGTTACAGCTTTTACGTTAGTGATGATTCACAGTCTGTGTTTCCCTTAAGTAACGAGTGATCGTGCGTGCCTTCTAGAAAATTTTGAAAGTAAGTGCATCGGAAACTTCCAAATGTTAGTTAGTTTACATTGCAAATGTTGAACTACATCGTAATACAAAAGTTTGTTAATTGGAAAGTCCACCAGTGGGCGAGCCGTAAAGTCACCGAACACTTGTAGTTGAACACCGAACACACACACACGAACCTGGGGTTTGATTCCTAGCAAGCGTGCTGGCTATATTCGTGATTTGTTTTGACGAGAAATACGGGACAATTTTTCTGAAAAACTGTTCCACTAAGGCATCCCTGCCCTTAGTTAGATAGCCCTTTTTATAGATATTTATTTTTTAGATAGCCCGCGCTTTTGTAATTAAATAATATGCTATATATATATATACCTCACTTCCAAAAGCTAAGCACGGAGAGGAAAATGCTAATTTCCGGAAGCCAATCAGAATTGAAGAGGTAGATGGAAGTATGCAAATATGTTAGGTAACAGCCAAACGCGCTTTCATGTCAAGAAATATACAAAAAAGGCAGTCTTATAAGAAGCCAGCTTTATGAAGGGTTACAGAAGTTGATTGTAAGTGCTGATAGAAGGTGTTTAAAACTTTCGTACAATTTGGTTACAAGACGCACGTGTTTCTATGACTTCCAGAAGACGAATGGAAGATTCTGAGCTCTGGCGCGCTGTGGGGCGCATTGAAGCAGGACAGTCGATCACAGATGTTGTTCTTTTCTCCGGCTTTCATCATTCTGCAATTTCACGTTTATGGAAACAATTCCAAACCACACAGACGGTTGTCCGAGGGCCCGTAGTCGGTCGCCCAAGTGTTACAACCCCCGCGGAAGATCGATATTTTGCTATTGTAGCCAAGCGGAATCACAGAGCGACCTCCACACGTGGTCCACATGTGTGACATCTATGGTTACAGCGTCCATTGGTAAGGCGATATCTGCAACTACTGTACGCCGAAGATTACATAAGAGTGGACTGTACGCCCGGGTACCTCGAGTTTGTGTTTCTCTATCCGTCCAATCAAGAGGGGCACGATTACAGTGGTGCCGGGAACATGTCAATTGGAACGCGTCTGACTGGGGCAATGTGATGTTTACTGATGAGTCAAGATTTGCTCTGGAGCCGATGACAAGCGTATAAGGATATGGCGTAAACAACGAACACGCAATCAGTCCCTTTAAACAGGGTTCTTTGACGCCTGTCCGGTATCAAGATGAAGTCCTAGAACCCCTTGTGAGATTGTACGCTGCAGCAGTTTGCCCTATTTTTGTTTTAATGGACGATAACGCACGTCCCCATAGAGCTGACATTGTCGATGACTACCTGGAAAGTAAAGGAATTGCGCGTATGGCGTAGTTAGTATATTCCCCCGACCTTAATCACATTGAAAATCTTTGGGGTGCTCTCGGTCGTGCTGTATCTTGACGTTTCCCACCTCCAGCCACTATTATTGAGCTAGAAACTGCTTTACAAGAAGAATCGCGAACATGTAATTCTGCAGTGGTTGACCACCTAATTGAAAGCATGGTCACAAGGTGTAAACTTCGTATACAGATGGGGGGATCACATACCCTATTAATGTCCTTTTTTTTTCCATTTCATGCTGTTTATTTTTACTTTATACATAATTCTGTTTAAGTCTCCAGTATGTCATTATCTGATAACTTACAAAAATTTAATATTGCTTTCATTTCTGTGTATAATAATTGATTTTGTTTTATGCGTACTTTCCTGCCGAATTTTGGGTCAATCAAAGCAGTATTTGTTGACTTTTTTGCATTTTGCATCTTCGTGCTTAACTTTGGGAAGTGAGTGTATGTATATGTATATATACACTGTATATATATGTATATATACACTGTATATAGTGTGTATGTATATATACACTGTATATATACATACACACCGAGTGTATGTATATATACACTGTATATATACACTGTATGTATATGTATACATACGAGTGTATGTATATATACCGAATTTTTCGTAACAATATATATATATATTGTTACGAAAAATTCGGCGGTTGCGCCTGTATGTAAGCTTTCCGGCACAGCACTAGGGTTGCCATAAAATAGTGTATGGTAGGGTTGCCAGATTGGCGACTTTATCGCCCATTTGGCGACCAAATCGGCGATATCCCATGGTCCAATCGGGAAGCTTCTAGAATAACTTCCTGTCGAGATATTTCTCGAAACGTGTGGAACATAAAGAAAAGCTATATAAACCCTTGCGTTTCTGAGAGCAGTTAGTTGAGTAGATTGCGAAATTGTGAAGTGTTGCAAGCAGAGTGTGATTAATTGTGAGAGTTGTGAGAATCGCTGCTTACGGTGAGTGCTAAGCTACGCGAGAGTTTTGTGAACGGAAAGCAAACGAGATAGTGCTTTGCCGTCAAGCTACTTTTACAGTATAGCTTGACAGTGTATTGGTGATTGTTCCACGGTGTTTATTATAAGTTTAGTGTTGCCGTGAAGCTACCTTTACAGTTACAGCCTGAAGCTGTGTTGCTGATTGTTTCAGCGTATTTATTGTAGATTTTCGATGCTTTTAAAGGTAATTTTGGAACTGTGCTGTAAATAGTGATTCTTGTAAATAAATCGTGCTTTTTATTGTTCTGCATCGTGTTTTCATCGGATACTCTCAAATCTACGAACCCGTATAAACGCAACAATATATATATATACTATATATGTAACATATATATATATGTTTTAAATGATATGTTTGTGGTAATCAAACTAACTGGAATTTTCAACTTTCTTATAATTTCCTATTTAGTTCAACATCCTGTTTCTAAATTTAAATGAAAGAAGTTTTAAGTAAACTTTTTCCTCCATAATGTCACTAGTGTCTAGCTATCAGCACGCTCAGATAGCAAATAAGAAAATCGTAGGTTCGATTCTTGGTAAGAATATGGTGGAATTTCCTAGGCGCACTACAAATATAATGATTTTCAGTAGGGGCAGAATTTAAAAAATATGTTATGAATACTTCCTCTGTCAGTTTTGTCTCCTTCAAGGCTTTTTCGAAGCACAGG
Source organism: Stegodyphus mimosarum (assembly GCA_000611955.2). Lineage (NCBI taxonomy): Eukaryota > Metazoa > Arthropoda > Arachnida > Araneae > Eresidae > Stegodyphus > Stegodyphus mimosarum. The sequence continues at coordinate 196,999 of KK112383.1, forward strand.
TAAGAAGATTTGGTCAATCCTTCTTTGTGCCCTTAATGTTGTAATGAATACCATATTGAGCTACTGAAAATGCTTGAAAATTCTTACTTATCTCTTGATGGGTGTTATTTTTATGAATCGCGTCATTTTGCTTTTGTAAACATTCCAGAAAACTTACTCAAGAGAAAATTTGTTACGAATTGCATATATTATTACATATTTGTTAAGAGTTAAATGTATGAGGAAAATTCTCCTGCCTATAAAATGCTTCATTTCACTGAATATAAATAAAATGAATTACACTGGTATTTTTATTTACAAAAAACGGTAATTAGCTGTTTTAAAAGAGTTAACAGAATGAGTTACACGTTTATAATATTTTTGCAATATATTCAAAGTTTCGCTCTTTTATATGTGTATTAAATTCATGTTTAATTTTTTAAAAACTTCCGTTTAGTAGAAGCGTAAAGTTTATAAATTTAATGCTAATTAAAAATTTTGTGATTTTGTTAGACGATTTATCACCGCCTAGATAACGTCGTTAAATATGGTGTCAAATAAATAAGCATGCTGTGAACAAAAACTAAACACATTTATTGATGAACCTATGTTCGCAAGATGAAAGAGATTAAGTATTCACAATGCAAGTCGACAGCTTAAACTACGGTCATTCGAATTCATTATCCTACTTTCGCGCAATATATTGTTAAATGTAATATGCGATAAGTGCCTGTCACTCACTGAATTAATATTTTTCATAAAAACATATTTGAACTCTGATTAATCTTAACTAAGGGAGTAGGTCTTAGAAGGAACCTCCCGCTATTTTTATTCTTCTTCTTGAAGACCAACCATCTTCAAATCTTGGCTGATTCCATTTGTCTTTAGGTAGTCTTATGCAAAGCAGAAGTTTACATAATGCTGAAAACTTCGCGGCGCATACTCGGAAAAAAAAAGGAAACGAATTGCAAAGAATATCTTACAAACATATCTGCGTTTCACAGATTCTCACATTATTGGTTAAGTTTGCCGCCAAAAAACGTTCTTAATAAAGTTAGGAAAAAATATAAGTACTACCTTTAGTCGAGTTGTAATCACCACCCACAATCTATGATTATCTGCCAACGTTTTGGTAGTTTTTGCAAGCCTTTGGCCCAGAAACTTAATGGCCAAAAGCAGATATACCTTATTTCGGACGTCCTGTGTAGAATAGAAGAAGGCGCAAGCAAGATGTAGCTGAAGGTGTGAAAAAATGGTAGAAGACCGAAGGAACCATGTCGGGGGTATATGATGGGTGTGGCAAAAGATCTCATTCAAGTCCATACAGAGTCTAGCCGGTGAATACAAACATATGTGGTCTGGCCTTATCTTGATGGAACATTACCTTTTTGCATCAGTTCGACGTTTTTTCTTAATAGCAGCGTCAACATCTTAATAGCAGCGTCTGGCATCTCGCTGCACACCTTACTGTCGAGGATTTTATCTTTTTACAGGTACTCTTTATTGATAATACCACGGCAATCCCACCAGTTAAAAAGCATCATCTTTTCGTTAGTCAAATTGCGCTTTGCTACGATGCTGACGGGCTCACTAGGCGCAAAACAACCCCCTTTCCGGCCAGTGTTGTTAAAATAAATCCAGTTTCTTCACAGTTGACAATCAGGCCAGAATTTTGTTCTTGCCTTGATATTTCAGCAGATTAGTGCAGGCCGAACACGTCTCTCCTATCTGCTTGAGTCAGCTCATACGGCACCCACCGACTGAATTTGTACATTATGTTTATGCGATGCATAGCGCGACTAATGGATATGGAACTAACGCCTATCTCCTTAGCAAGCTCTCGAGTGGTTGTATACCGATCTTCTTCCACAAGTTCTCGCAGGCGGGCCTCATCAACATCGGTAGGCCGGTCAGAGAGCTCTGCTTTTTGAATGTCGTAATTCTTGTTTTTGCACTTTTGGTACCAAACCTTCACAGTGTCATTTGGTACAATATTTGTACCAAAAGCTGTACACAAGATTTGGGGACATTCTGCAGCTGATGTGTTGCAACAGAACTGGAAATAAATGATGGTTATTATCTGGGAGCGTGATAGTTCCATTTCAGACACCTTGCCTTTAATGATAACGATGTAGTTTTACAAATTTCACAAGGCAGTTTTCCATATCAAGTCTCTTTCAAATGTCAAAATCCGCTTGACAAAATATGATTAAACACGCTAACGGTGAACTGCTTGCACAGACGATATTTGCGGTGGTGGGAAAGTTTCATTAAAACCCGATAAATAAATTTTTAGATCAAAATAATCAGTGATATTACGTTTTGCTTGAGTTATTTAAGTAAATTATGAATCAGATTGACTAAAAAGATTGGGAATTAAAAAATATGCAGTTCATCAAAATTTACAGAAATCTAATTATTGTCATTTATTTACATTGCATGTAAATGCCTTTATATATTCAGTATTTAGGTCTATAAAAATTGTATCAAACATTTATTTTAGATGTGAATTCGAGGTGCTAAAATATATATATATTTTTTGATAAATCCTTGAGGAAAGAAGTATTAATCATTGTGTTCTAATATGATTTAAGTGTGATTTCATAGTTTTCTTTTAAAAACCAATACATCACTCTCGGTAAGACCCGGTAATAACCTTGAAGGGACATTAGACTTCTTAAACACTGTCGAACTGCAGAGACATATATTACTTCAGAATAGCATTCAGTCAAATGCAAGGGGACCTTTTGAAAAATTGCCAGGGGAAAAATGGCTGAGAGAAGTTCGTAGGGCAGAACTTAGTACTATGTCATCCTCACCTGAGGCGACATTAATGATAAATCAATGCGCGGTACTTGAGACTCTCTCCACAGTTAAACTTATTGCTTCCACCTGCTAAAGTGGCACCGGAAGGTAGATAAAAGAGGGAGAAGAATTATTTTTTGGGAACCATCGATGAACGCTAGTGGCTAAGCTAACAATGAACACTGCTAAATTATTATTTTTTGTGCTAGAAATCATTACGGAGTAGCACACCTGGTGTATTGGGTACAGACATGTTTTATATGTGAGTTTAAGAAAACTTTTAACTACCGAATGAAAAAGAATTGTCTTGAGGGAAACGGCACAGAGTATTTATGGTGTTCGAAGAAAAGGCACTGAAATTCTACTGAAATGAATAGTTTCTGTATAAATAAGTACCAGCTCCAGATTAATTTTTGTCTTATTTTAAAATTCAGGCTAATCTTATTTTTTACGTATTTTAACTATTGTGTGCTACGGCTTCATGTTATTATTAGTTAACGTTTTGTGCATTTTTACTTCCTTGTACGAAATAAAGCAAGTATTGTAATCGCGAAAAATTTCAGGTATCCTATTTCAGCGAAAATATCCATTTTGACCGCTATCGAATACAATTTTGAGATGGTGTTGAATGTTATCTGTACGTAAAGACAGAATAAAGGATTCTTTTTCCCAAAACGGATTGTAAAATGGATTCAGAAGAGATTTTTTCTTGGCATCTGTACGTGCGTATAAATGTATCTTGCATGACTCAAAAACGAGCAGCCTCAGAATGATGAAATTTTGTATATAGGGTTGCTATAATATGTAGTTGTGCGCATCCGATTTTGCTTATAATCGGCCTCACCAAAAGTATATAAATATATGTATATAAATCCCCGCTCTGTTACTCGGCTCAGTGAGCTTAGTTTTTTATATTCTTATAAGTTGATAAACTGTGCATTTTTTGGTTTGAAACTAATTGAATTATGTTTTTCTTATGTTCCAATTAAGACTTTTATGCCTTTAGTTACTCTGCATGCAATAGTTGTAAAATTATCATCAACTGAAAAGTTATTTAAGTACGGCTAAACCTAATGGAGCAGCCATAATAGTTTAGAGATGAAACTTAGCAAAATAGTGAATTAAGTCAGTTTCTGCAACTTCAGTGTCTTTTGCCGAGTTCGACCAAACGTAAGCTTTCAGTTTTGTGTACTGAAAAATCTGCCTTCTTGCCCGCTTGTTGTCGAATAGCTTGCTTTTGAATAGAAACTCTAATTTTAATTGTAAAAATTTTTTTTATTTGTTTTGACTGTATTCGGTGTTTTATGTTTTCCATATTTTTCAATTTTTAATAAAGATATTTTCAGTTTTTATGTATTTTTGCCTTGCCGCGAAGTTTTAAAAACTCTGTTTATTTTGAATGTTGAAAGATTTCTTTTAACATTCAATTTTTAACTTAATAACTTTAACTTTTTTAACTTAAATAAATTATGTAGTATATCAGCCATTATAAATCTTGTTACTATACATTATAAATTTAAAACGTTTAGTGTATTATTTTATTTAAAAATACTGTTATTTTTCTATTTATTTGAAACTTTTCACGATAAAAGTTAAATAAAGATATGCCCTTTCAACGCTAGAAAAGCTCGCTTCCTTAAAAGCTACTGAAGGTGAAATTTTCGTTTCTCTGCTGTAGCTGATATTACTTTTTTATGGCAACAATAAAGTTTGCTGCAAGCTGTGACATTTTTTCTGGTTCATAGAGCTAAGAAACATTCGTCAGAAAAAGATTTAACACCCGAAGTCTTCTGATACTGATTTACGAGTTTCAAATTGACTATCGATAATCATAAATCCCGCTGCTGAGAGAATTTTTCCAATAATTTTTCAGCTAGGACGAAACGGGAGAATCTGGTAAGCAATCGCTTTGGAAATATTGTATAAAATTAAAAAAAATATTGTAATACTAATAAGATCTGAAAAATTTCAGATTTTAACGACCGCCCAAAAAGGATTTGGTAAGGTATTTCACGCTCTTGCTGAGCTGGCAGTATACCAGCATACTCTTACATTCACTTCTACTAACCCCATTTTTTGTCCTTTTAACTATATTATTAAACATAAATATCTTCGCACTTACGCCACATACAACTCAAAAATAAAATTAAAAAAATTAAAAGCAGTATACGTTTACTATCCCCGATGCAGAATTAATTGTTGGCATACATTTTCTGTTGATTTTTTTTCATTTTTTTTCTCAGTTCATCATATCAGAGTTTAGGCTTTTTACTAAAATGGCTTTACAAAACTAACGTTTTGTGTGTTTACTTATTAAATATCAAATTCTTGGTGCTTACGCCTCATAACATTCGATTCAGTAGCGAATCCTCCAAATACTTAAAAACTGAATGCCTTTAGAATTTCTGGTAGATAGTCTCCGCACTGGAGATAAGAATGTTTTTTTTTCTGTACAGTGTTGTCCTTTCTTGCTTTGAAATCGTTGAGTTTGTTAATCGAAAATTCGTTAAAGATGTTACAGAATATGAAACAGGTCATAAAACAAATTCGAAACTGAAAATTCGGAGTTCCAGGTGCCCATGCCCATGGTAACTTCCAGTTAACGGCATTACTCCGAAACTGATGCTCTTCTCGGTCTTATATAGTTTTATTCCGGCCGTCGAAAGATCTCTAGTACTTTCCATTTCTCGAAATAACTTGAAGACATATGAAGGACGGATACGGTTACAGTTATATACAAGATAAATTACAGTTACTCATTTGCAATATCCATTACAGTTTTATAGGGACCGAACAAAAATGTCGCCAAGATTGGCGACTTTTGGCGATATCTTGAAAAATTTCGCGACCATTGGCGAGTTGTTGCAAAATTTTGTGACAAAAATTAGTCGCCAAAACAATCGCCAGCTTGATAATATCTCGCCAATTTAGCGAGATAGCCATCTACTCAATGTTAAACAGACTAACCTATGTATCCTTTACTTTTCCGACGAAATTTTCCTGTTACATTATAAAAAAAAACTTAAAAGTTTCAGATTTTAAATTACGTCTAAAAAGGCTTTTTTCAACATTTTGTTTGTTATCTTTATTTCTTAAATATCATATTCTTCGCACTTAAACCATAAAATTGAGTTCAACAGCAATATCGCAAAATAATTTTAAAATGAGTATATCTTTAGAATTTCCGATACACAGTTCTGCCCGCTTTGGATAAAAAGATTTTTTCTCGTTACAGAGTGTTGCCATTGATCGCTTTGAAATCATTTGAGTTTGTTCATCAAAAATTAGTTAAAGTTTTACAAAATGTGAAATATATAATAAAACAAATTCCAAATTCGGGCTTCCAGATGCACATATTCGGGTGGAAACGTACGTTTTTCAAAATTGGATGGCTCTAGGTAACCGTTGTTTTATCACATTTGGAGAAATATACGTACATTTATGCAGATTCTTCATGATTTAATTTCTTTGAATATAATACAGGGCTGCAATACTTTGTGACAACACTGTGAAAAGTTATTCAGACTTTTAATTTTCCGAAGCAAAATCGCAAAACGAAAACAATAGTCCTTCAGGGAGAAAGCCCCTTTGGACTTAGAAAAAAAATCTGAAAGGTTTCAGATTTTAAATTACGTCCAAAGGGGCGTTTTTAACATCTTGTGTGTTACCTTTATTTATTAAATATGTTTCGCACTTAAACCAAAACTTAACTTAAAGAATAATATCGCAGAATAATTTTAAACTGAACATGTCTTTAGAATTTCCTGTACACTGTCTTTCCTGTACACCGTGCTGGAGATAAAAGTGTTTTTTTTTTGTACAACGTTGCCTTTGCTCGCTTAGAAATCCTTGAGTTTGTTAATAAAAAATTTGTTAAAGTTTTACAAAATATGAAATCGATAATAAAACAAATTCCAGATTTAACATTTGGGCTTCCCGATGCCCATATTCGCAGCAGGATTACGTCATTCAAAATTCGATGGCTCTAGGTACCGTCATTTTACCACAATGCGAGAAACATACATACATTTACGCACATTCTTCATTATTTAATTTCTTTAATGTAATACAGGGCTGCAATATTTTGTCGCAACAGTTTGAAAAGTGAATCGCGCAGTGAAAGTGTCGCAACAGTTTGAAATCCGAATTTGGATCGGAAACATAATGTTTCCGATCCAAATTCGCAAAACGAAAACAATAGTCCTTCAGGGATAAAGCCCCTTTGGACTGAAAAAAAAAACTACGATGTCACATATACTTTCTCTAAAATTATTTGCACATATAGAAAATTCATAACAACATTTTCCTGTTAAACACAGAAAGGCTGTTTTCGATAATTAAAAGTAAAAATAAATGCATAACATCCCATTAAATAAAAATGTATTATATTTTTTTGTACAACTGTGTTATCTAAACTAAAGCCTGAACTTTTGCAATTGAATGTTTGATTTGAACGAGTATATATTTTTCGGAGCATATGAGTTGCTACATCTCACCACTATTAATCAAGCAGTGTATAAGAAAAAACCATTGTAAACAAGAGAATTTCAAACTTATTTGTTACTGCATACAACATTCCGTGATTATTTGTTTTCACTATACCCTATATTACTTATCTCTAATTCATTAGATAATGCAAAACGATGAAAATATTCTGAGGGCTAGTAATTTGGAATGCAGTTTTACATTCTCCATCACCTAGTTTAAGCGCAATTTTGCTATATGCTTTTCATTTGAATTAAGGCCCGTTTACCAAAATCAAGGCAAAATATATCCAAACAAGTATATCACATCAGACGACCGCACCAGTCTTTCTATG
>KK112383.1:204630-218275 GCA_000611955.2 Stegodyphus mimosarum
TCTTCGGTGTCTGCTGCCAGAGTCCAGATCACTAAGCATGACGGGATACAAAGTTAACTGACGACATTATTGGTGATACAAAGAGAAACTGCGTATAGAAACCACCTATCCAGAAAGCAATGGCAACTTTGGAATCAGCGAAAGGCTTACTAAATAAATTTGCCATGAGCTGTTTAGAGAATTTTTATTATTTTAACAAAGTTTATTTATCATACGATATTCATTTCTGACAATAATTATCGATTGATTTCTTTATAAATGATAGAATATTTCTTTTCAACTTGTTACAAGTAATTTATTATTGAAAGAGATACAGTGAAAGTTTTGTTCCTTCATTTCTAAGAAATCACTAAATCTTCTAGAACATATTTTGCTGTTTAAGGCACAGCTAACGTGCTCGCTTCGCGCATTTTTCGAAGCACCAACTTATGAGATCATCAGATTATGAGTTGGAACGTAGCTGAACTGTTTTCTGATTTTCCGTTGAAAACAAATGTTATATTGTTATTAACCTAATTTTGTTACTACAAAAATTATTAAATTTTTGCTCATAAATTCACTTTATTATACATTAGTGTGCAAAACCTAGGAACTTTTCTGATTTTGCCCGACATGAAATTCATGTTAACTGCCTAAAGATGAAAATTATAGAAGTCCTCCAAAAATTGAATAGGGTGTATATGGCAAGAAAAGAGCAGAAAGAGGCTTTATTGACAAAATGGCGTTGGTACAAAAACTGTCTGCGTGGAGAACAACAAACCAAAGAGCCTTAGTATGGGATGTGATCTCCCCTAACCGCAATGATTGTTTTGCATTATATGTTGATACTAATCACCAGATTATCTAACAATTCTTGTGGTATGAATTCCCGATTTTCAAGAAGCATCTGTTTCAGTTGTCTAGTGTTGTAATTTAGACTGTCTGTCCAAGCAAACGGGAGAGGGAGATGGGCGTATTAAGTGCTCCACACAATGATGTGTTAAGTTAAATACTGATAGCAAACCAGTGATATGCTGCCCATGTTCATGACGCATAGCATGGGGGTTCTCTATTGCCCATACATGAGAGGTATGTGAATTGTAGCAGTTTTCCCTGGAGAAATATGCTTTGGCAGGATGCTGGAAGAACGCGTTCTTTTCATTATTCTGAAGATACCATTAAGAAAACGCAAACCTCTGTGGGAATCCTTAGACTGCATGGTATGAGAGCAAATGGCTCGAGTTCAGGATCCTTCAGACGGAGGTTTGCGGAAAACCGAAGCGAGTAGCGATTGTTCGTGCACTGGCGCGTGGGGTAATTTCTGAATGAATGGTAATTTCTGAACACCATCTTTTCGATTTTAAGAGTTCGTGCTGCACGTCCTTGACTCATGGAACGTCTTTCGAGCAATCCATTTCACATAATCTTTGCTTCAGTTGCGCAAATGTGTGTAATTCGAAATACGCCTTATCGAGCAACGTTCCCTGTATAGGCACAAACATAACGGCTTACCCATTGCTGAAAGCAGCTCTATATGCCAGCTGCATATTCGCTGAGACCTTCCATCCTACTACTCAGTGGCAGGTTAATAAATTACGTTTTTCATGGACGGACGCTATACCGGTTCTCTAACAGCACCCTTTACAGTGTTACGATAGCGTTTCCGACTCTGCATTAATATCTGATCTCGATTTTTCTTTTGAGTAACCTATCGCTCCCAAACGTTTGTACACACGGTAGCGAATCACTCTGTGTATTATAATGCAACATAACGTAAAATAACCGCATATAGTTTCTTGGGTTTTTCGGAAGTTATCACCTGAGAGAATACCACTCGAAAGTTACATTATTATTTACACCCCGAGACATACTGGTGTCATTTTCAAATGCCGTATATGGGAGGTTTATGATCGTAGGAGGCTTCAATACATATAAGATTTTTTGTGCATTAAACTGAGGCAATAATTGTACACATATATACGTAACACGTATTTGCAAATATGTACATAAATGTATAACTATTTTATATGAATTTATTGTAAGGAAAAGCTAACTGAAAATTATATCTTGCAAAGGAAATATCAAAGTTCGTTATAGAAAGAAAAGTACTTACATGAATATATTTCTATTGTATTTCACAAACTATACGGAGCTTAAAGGCAAAGAAAATTATTTTATTAATTCATGTAACAAACCAAGACCTGTTTTTTATTGATGACGGTCAGTTTTCATTAAAGACTATCTCTTTAATTTTTTTTACTGCTCTTTGCGGCAAACTGCATTAGCTGATTGCGGCTTTGGGCATGAAATTTAGCCAGAGGCAACTGCACTTAACAATTATTTCACCTCGCAATATCTTCTAGAATTCTTTTGCCCGAAATGGCGGAAAAGTCACAAAGTCTTTTTTACCCTCATATTTATTTAAGGATATTACCGGATCTAAGAAAAATTACGTGGCTCAAGGAGAAAGATTTCTTGCGTCGGCATTTTGTGAGTCTAGAGACCATCGATCCGAGAAAGAGCTTGGCTACCCGCATTTCTGTAGAATCTGAAGTTTCTTGCTTCTACTGCCAATATTAGAATGAAGTCTCAAGAAGCTTTGAACAAATCTTTTAGAGGAAAAGAATGTAAACAAACAAAGAAACAACGAAAAGCTAGTGTGCAGTTAACGAGCTACGAAAATGCAGATTTGGATTTCCTTTAAAGGAAACGTAAAGGAAATCGGAAATTCTCCGGCGAGTTTCAAATGACTTAAATTTAAAGCTTTCAATTCCTTGAGTAGTAGTGATGGAAAAATTGTTAGTTTCCTAAATTCGTTCAGTTTGGTTTACTGTATATGACAGTAGCAATTCATGTAAAGTTAACTATTTAAGCTAGAACTACTTTAGAGTATTTAGAGATATGAAACTTTTTAAAAGAAAATTTTTCGCATTTTAACTTGACGTAATTTTATAATGACTATATAAAGCATTTTCTCCCTCCTTTCCGCACGCCTTTGCAGTGTAATTGGAAGCGTATTTGACGCATATTCGAGAGGTCCATGGTTCGAATCCCGGTGACAGGACTGCATATTTTTCACATCTCCTGTTTTTAAAAACCTAATGACCCTATAAGTGGTGCCCGGACTGAAAGATGGCGAACAATAACTCGTCATCCCTAGGATTTGGAGGCTGAGTGGCCTGATCTTTAATCACCCTTTAACAGGGGGGTATACAAGATATTTTCTCCCTCCTTTTCGCATGCCTTCATGGTGTACTGGATGGTACTTTGTGGTGTAACTGGAAGCACACTTGACGCGTATTGAGGAGGCCCGGCGTTCGACTCCAGGCGAGGGCACTGCACATTTTCCATGTTCCTGCATCAGTATAACCTAATGAGTCTACAATCTCTTTATAATATTTAATACTATTAACAATTAAAGAGAGCAAATCCTAACAGGAAATTCTTCAAATTCAAATTACTTAAATATTTCAACCAGTTATATATATATTACAGAGACATTAGGTATTTTTTTGAAGCAGGAGATGTGAAAAATGAGCAATACCCTCGCCGAGACTTGAACGTCAGACCTCTCGAATACGCGCCGACCGTGCTGACCAGTACACCACGAAGGCATGCCAAAAAGGTGGGAGAAATACCTTATATACTCCTTCTTGACCCAATCGCCAAATCCTGGTGGTGGAGAATTATCATCACACCTAAAGTGGGACCGAACTAAAAAGGGTGGTGAAGAATCATCATCCAACCACCCTTTTTAGTTCGGTCCCACTGTAGAGACATTAGGTTAGTTTGAAGCAGGAGCTGTGAAAAAAAAGCAATGCTCTCGCCAGGACTCGAAGCTGTCGAATACGTGCTGACCATGCTAAGGCATGCTAAGAAGGCGGGGATAAATATCTTATAATATATATATATATACACATATATAAGACAGTGTAAAACCTACACGTAAGCAATGACATCTGTCCAAGTTTCTTATGTGCTACCTGCCGTTTCCTTGTTTTGCTTACTGCGCAGCCTCAGCGTCACTTTCCAAGACGCCGCCGCAACAAGAAAGGCTTTCCATGTGCTTCGTTTTGAGATGTCCAGATGTGTGGTTTAAGTGCGACGTGAGTTTCGTACACGTTCTCTGTGCGGTGTACCGTGAGAAAGCGCACGGCCAATTTTATTTCGAACACGAAACTGCGATCCGTGACTCACTTCTAGACATGTTGGAAACCTGGTTGTTACCATAGCTGAACACCAGTTATAATGATTACATTTTGCAACTGGACGGTGCTCCTGACCATTTTAACAGGAATGTACGAGAGCTTCTTAAACTGTTATTTACCAATACTGGATTGGATGTGCTGCAACTACAGGCAGCAACCTCTCTCCCGGCCACCCGTTCGCCGAATTTCACACCATGCGATTTCTTTCTTTGGGGGTTTCTGAAAGACCAATTTTATGTACCGTGAATGCCGTGCCCTTGAGGAAGTTTGTGGTCGGATAAAGCGTGCACTGCATACCATCATATGCTACACAGTGTATGGGAAGAATTTGATTACTGTGCAGATGTGTGTCGTGTGACCAAGGCTGCACATACTGCAGTATTGTGATTAATATATCAAAATCTTGGATAGTTGCCGCTACTTATGGTGTTAAGGTTTGCTCGTGTAATGTAATAAATCGATTTATTATTAATTTTTAGACTCGCACCATTCATCTATAAACACCCTGTATATACACTGGTGTGCAAAAATTAAGGACGAGATGGTTTTTTCAATATAACTTTGTACAAAAGCTTTCCAAATCAACACATTTAATGCCGTAAGATCCCCAATACGTAAGGACATGAGTAATGTAAGCAACACTTACTAAAAGAGAAATCAGAGGGATAAAAAGAAGTTTTATTGAAAAAGTAGCATAGAGCGCAATGCGACTGAAGGCCGAAACATCCCTGTGATGGGTGTCCAGCAAGAAACATCCTGTCTTTAATAGCGGATATGATCTCCCCTGACTGCTAGGCAGGTTTCACATCATTTATGCATGCTGGATATGTGGTTGTTAATGAGCTGTTGAGACACTGCTGCTCGTTCCTCTTGTAGCACCAATCGCACTTTCGGAATCGTTACTGGCGATAAGTTACGTGCTGCCACGGGTCTCCCTAGTAAGTTCCGTACATGCTTGACAGGATTTAGATCCAGAGACCTTGCCGACCAATCCATGTGTGTTCAATATCTTCACTCTCCAACAGCTCTTCGACAGTAACTGTGCGATGAGGTGGAGCGTTGTCGTCCATGAAGAGGAACTGAGGACCCATAGCCCTTGTGAAAAGACGCATGTAAGGAAGAAGAACCTCGTTACAATAGCAGTCCCAGGTGACGAACCTCCTTGGGAGATATGAAGGTCGGTCCGGCTACCAAGCATTATCCTGCTCGAACGAGAACTCCACGACCTCCAAAACAGTCCCTTTTGATGGCTTTGAAGGGGTTATTGCGTGTTCCGCTCTCTGTCCAGATGTGTATGTGTCTAGAATCGCAACTCAGACTAAATCTGCTCTCATCTGTAAAGATTACTCGTCCCCATTCATTGTCTCTCCAATTCCGGTGTTCCCGGCACCACAGAGAATGCCTTCTCCGATGGGCAGGCGTTAGAGGTACACACCGTACAGGGCGTCGTGCAAACAGATCACCACCGTCCAGTCTTCTGGCCACGGTAAAACGCGATATCGGTCGTCCAGTCGCCTGTGTCGTGAGTCTAGCGATTTCTCCCGCTGTCTGCTGCCTGTTTCTTCTGGCCTGTAAGGCAATATACCGGTCATCTGCGGGTGGGTTTCCTCGTGGACGACCACCACTAAACCCCAGGATAGCTGTTAGTGTAGTTTGAAATTGTCTCCAAAGTCGTGAAACAATGCTGTGAGCAATTCCGAACTCTGCAGCCACACTTGTCACACTGCGGGCTTCCTCCGACTTCCCAATGATTCCACCTCGGGTAAAAGCATCCAGATGTCGTCTAACAGATTGATTATTTGCCATTTCTCGCTGAGGCAGCAACTCGGTGTGATTTTAACTGCTATACGGCGTGCAATCTCTTTGCCAGAAATACTGATCTTACACCGACAACATGCTTTATACTACTCAGACACTCCCCCATTACGTCTACCTGCATATCTGCGCATGTGCTACCGTACATCACCTTACTTAATCTCCTGATTGGTCTTTCTGTCCGCTCTGCCTCTTCGTTCAGCTGATATGCTAATTTTTCGACTTCGTCCTTAATTTTTGCACACCAGTGTATATATATATATATTGCTTTTGCATCTATCATTTTCTCAATTTAGGCTGTTCATTGTAAAAGTGAAAAGATAAAATAAGACTTAAAATAAGTAATGCTAGAAATTTAGGGCTTGAGCTGAATCATAATCTTAGTGTAGGGAGTTATGACTATGAACTGCTGCCTTCTGCATATGATCTGGGAGTTAAATCTCACGATCTGGGAGTCTCTTAAAAGTTGCTGTTACAAAACTTTCCGATATTTAGTTGCTTACATTTTTAGGTATAAGTATTATATATTTCATAAATTATATCAGTTGTAAGTTCATTCAAATAAATTCATTTGCGTAGAAGTAAGGGGACATAAGAACAAAATAAGCATCTCTGTGTTGAGCTAAATCATTTTATTGTTATTCTACATTGGTTAGGATTTATATTTATTTCACTGCCCCATTCTTTTAAGTTTGGGACAGCTAGGTTTGAGACAAAATTAAAATAAGTTATACGGCACTGATTTTTAGAGTAAAAATAATAACGCACTGTTTCCATTCATAACAATATGGCATCATGTTATTTCATCACGTCGTAACCATAGTATAAAAATGCAAAAAACAAAAATCGATTTTATTCTTATCATTTAAAGTTTTTTGATGCTTGAAGAAGTCTTATCTGTGAATTTCGCAATTTTTTAAGGAAACCTAGATTTGATTATTCGATTTAGTAAAGGCGCACACTTTAGACACAAAGTCTACACACGTGTCAGTCTAGAGTTACACGGGAGTCAGTTTATTATTTCATGTTTGCGTCAATGAAAAGCAAAACTATGGACAGCACTTCACGTTTAGACAGTAATATTTATATCACATATTTTAAGTGCGATATTAAAGCAGCATTCTAGTTATTTCCATAAAATCGTGTATGAAAATAGACTACATAAAAAATTTTAAACATACTTTACTTTTAGACACCAATAATTTCAAAAACAGTAATTTCGTATCTGGCGCGATTTTAAGTTTTAGAGAATAAGAATAATCGCAATTATTTAGTGACTTTCAACACCAAAAAGATGAATTAAAAACTGTATAGGGTCTTAGATATCTTTTAAGCCTACCTTACCAAAACTAGACTAAGAATTCTAACGAGTTTTCACCTTCCCCAAACTTTGCTTCTGACTTATTCGTCTTTTATCTAACACTACTTTAGGCTGACCTATTTCAAATTATAACTTCGAGTAGAATCAATTTGGACACGAACGCAATTAAAAATTAAGCGAAAACGTTGTCTGATCATGATAAATTACAACTAAAGCTAAAATAGGCAGCTATAAAGATTAATAAATAATCCTTATTATTTAAGTAACCTGTCTGGATATTACAAATACCGAAACATTATCTAATCACCTTATCTTAACCTTAACTTATCTTAACCTTATTTAATCACTAACCTCGTATCTTATCTAATCACTAACATCCAGATGCAAACGGAAAAAGTTTTGGCCTATCCCAGGTAGTGTTTTAAGATCTTGCGATTTTTTGCAAGTTTGCTATATTTTTGACACACCTGTGCTACTAAAATTTATGTCTTTGTGATTTTCCGAGTTCATAATATTTTTGAGCTAATTTTTGCATACTTAAAATTTTTTAATGCGTCATAAAATACGTGTGTATTAATATAAAGTATCAGTTGAAATTAATTTATAATAAAACATAATTCACTCGTGCTCAAAAACTAAAAGTATAGGTAGGAATACAGAAAGGGGAATAAAACATCCAATTTACAGATGAGGTAGAGGCTGCCTTACTGAATTAAAATACATGACAAAAATTAGCATAAAATGCAATCCCACAATATCAGAACAACGGCTTAAAAAAGGGCATGCCGGACCTATACGTCAGTTCTCAAGCAGCAATAGTTCCGTCTAATCCGAGATAGCATGAGCTTTGAGGCACTGTTGAATAAGAAAAATTTTGCGTGTTTTACTAATAATTTTTAAATTTATCTATCATACTCAACTTCTCTTGGTGCCGTGACAAACTAAAAAAAAACACTAAAAAATTACTCATAAAAATATAATGAGTTCATAAACCAACACATAGAGACTGGGGTTTGAAAACAAATTAATTAATTCTTTAAGCTATATTAAATTTTCATAAATCCTCAACACAGTAAATTCAGTTTTATCATATCAACTCTCAAGTTCAATGAAATGAAAAATCCTCCCTGGTGTTTTGTTAAACTCAAAATATTAATATTCATGTAAAATACATTCATTAACATGATATCTCTCACTAAAACTAATCGGCTCTAATTCCTGAAAACACATAAATTTCAATACAACCTTAGAGATAGCCACAAACACTTAAAGGTAAAACACAGAACAGTTCAAAACACCAGGGAGAAATAAATCTCACACACTAAGAAGACAAAAAACCAGTTCAGTTAAATTAATAAATCTGATCGTATAGTTTTAAATAACATTAAATTCTCCTACGCTCGCAATAAACTACCCAGGTTCGAATGGAAGTTTAACCATGTTTTCCGAAAGGATCACATGGGTGACCTACAGTAGACCACAAGATAAAAAACACAAAAAACATACAATAGTAAAACAAATAAAAACATTTATTTAATATTCCAAAAGATTATCCATTCAGAATAGCTGGCCAGACTACCCCTACAAACATTTAATAAAAATTACTCACAATTCTTCATGCGACAATCTAAACCATAATCAATATAGTATTCAAAATTATTAATTACGTATCTTACAATAATTTCGTAATTATCACTGAACCATACTTAAGTACTCTGAAACATTTTTTTTTCTTTAAATATTTCCAAATCTTACCAAAATCTTAATGAAACAATTTACACTTTCTGTTAATCTTAAAAGGTTACTCAAGCATTTAAACTCACACTACATATACAAATATTTTAAATCAATATCGTAAAGTAAAAGAAGAAGTTTTTTCTAATAATCGATTCCACAAAATCCTAAATCAGTTAACGGCAATAAGTTTGAGGACACATATAGAATTAAATACAAAATCAAAAAAATAATCAACTCACGGTGGAGAAAAATTCCTGTCCAGACTTCGTCTCCCTAATTGTCTACGCAACGCACGTAAAAGAAGTTCAAACATTTCTCTTTATCAATGGGTGGAGAAAAATTCCTGTCCATGTTTCGTCTCCCTAAGTGTCTACGCAACGCACGTAAAAGAAGTTCAAAAATTTCTCTTCATCAATGCTGTGCCAATTTGCGAACTCAGCCGTTGGGAAAATCTTCCTCATGGATACAGTTCTTCTGCATGCAGTGAGGTCCAACTTAACATAAGTGTCCACCAACATTTCGATGATGTCCTCAACAAAGAAAAATGGAAGCCGCAGTAATCTGTATGTAAAAGCCCATCGACTTCTGAATGATGTTCTCGCTGAAGATAAGTGCAAGTCACAGTAATCTGCATTTAAAACACATTATTTTTCCTCAAGGAAAAAACATCAGTGAGAATAGGACATAACCGCAGACTTTCAGAAAGGATTCGCCGACGACGATACGATGGGAGCCCGCATCGTTCTCGGGCCAATTCTCGCACGGACAACCCCGAGAAGGGGCCGCCGGGCCCTCTCTCTCCTCTCAAAAAAAGGACTCTTAAAATCTGTCAAAATCTTGAAAAAGTCCCGTTCGCCACGGGAGCGTCCAAATTTAAAACCTCGTGACGCTCAAAAAGTGCACCGCCTCTATAATTACTATTGGTTAAAAAAAATCCATAAAATTAAAACTCACCAATGCTACACAAAACAGTAAGTCTTTCCAACCATTAGAAACAGACCAATAAATACCCAACAAAATTCTAAGAAAATCAGGTCTATCCTTTCACAATGACAAGCCCCTTTTTTTCAAGCACAAAAACAAAGTAATAAATCTGTTAACGTTCGACTCTTTAGACAGATCCCAAATTTTGCACCCTCATAATTCTATCAAGAATCAGCGCCGCTAAGTGGATCGCCTTTGAACAAAAAAAAAACACAAGTTCGTCCCCGCAAGAAAAGGGGACGAAAAAATGCAGCTGGTCACTGACCCTTGACCCCATGACCCTTGACCCCAAAAATTCTCCTCCCGTGAGAATGCAAAAACAGGCTATTGCTGTAAGCTTTTTCTGCTCTAACTTCAAGAAATTTTACCCAAATCAAAAGAAATAATTTAGCGACAGTATAATTTAAAAATTACATCTCTAACATGAACATTAAAATTTTACTATTCACTGTAAATTAATAAAATTAATAAGCACTGTAAAATAATACTTGAAAAATCTACACAACAGCACCATTTGCACGATGAAATGCGTTCGAGGGCTGTCGGGATGTTGCAAGCTGGTGCAAGACGCTGTTGCGGCAGATTTGAGTGTGCATCAGCGTGTCATCAGTAGGCTATGGAATCTTTCCTAAAGTGATCGAAGTCCCTGTAGAAGACGTGAGTCTGGACGCCGGAGGATTACTACAACGGCAGGCGATCGCTTCCTGCTGCTGTGTGCAAGACACTGTAGGTGTGCAAGACGCCGTTAATAATAGCACGATAGCTGGCGTCGCATCTCTCTGCATGCCTTCCAGCGACCGAGCGGTAAAAGTCGCTGAACGGTACGGGTAGATCGGTCCGAGTTTCGAATTCATCGAACAGGCTGGCGGCATGGGCGTTTTCGTGTTTTCTTCATGTGAAACGTGTATACGAGCCAGTTTTCCTTGGAAAGTTCTCCATGAAGGCATCCCTCCTCTTATGCAGATAGCCCTAGAGATTTTGCTCTAGTTTGATTTGTTGTTGTAATAACTAGAGGCTTTGCAGTAATCTTATAAAACAAAACCAAACAAAATCAAACCAAATCACACCTCTCTGCTGTTGCAGAACGGCCCATACCCCGCCAAATCGCATCTCGTCGACTGTATGACTGCACACCCGACGACAAGTGGGGTGTGTTCCTTTGTCCCCATTGCGTGTTCTTTACGGATGAGTCTTGATTTTAGCATCCAGAACGATTGCCGAAGTGCAATGATATGGCGAGAGCCAAGAATCCGCTATCGGTTGCCAAACAACGTTGAAAGAGACCATTACAAAGGAAGATGCTTACGTGTATTGGCTGGGATAGCAACGAATGGCCGCACCGACCTTTACGTGATTCCTGGTGGTTGCGTCACAGCCGTCCGCTATCGCGAAGATATTCGACACTCTCTTGTGAATCCTTTTATCGCTGCTGTCAGTACCGAACGAAATATTTATGGACTATAACGCCAGCCCGCATACACATCGAGTGGTGCGGAGTTATCTGGAGTGTAAAACATTTCACGTCTGCTATGGCTTGCTAAAATCACTGGACCTGAATCCCCTCCAGTATGTGTGAGTTCCGACATACATTAAGTGGACATACATGGAAGTGGACACTACTGCGACAACGAGCAATCCACGACGCTGTTGCCAGCTTGCTTCGGCTTTGTCAAGCGTGCTTTCAGCTAGAAGATATCATACCCGTTATTAGTATGTCTTCCGATTCGTTTGGTTTTTCACGATCTGATGGTCGTAATAAATGTATTTTTGTAGTCTGATTTATTGCTTGCTGCGTGGTCTAGTAGTACCATACAAACCTAACCTGTCTGCATCAGTTTAACGCATATATGTTAAATATGTGTTGCTTTATTCCACGTTTTGCCTTTGTTGCTTATTTTTTTTAGTAGAGGGTAAATTATTTGAATAATAATTGGCAACTGGCAATCCTGCGATCGTTATATCCTTTGTATAATATCTTGGTAATCTGTCGATAGGATTCTACAGATTATAGCATAATCTAAAGTATAAATAATTACTATGTATTATAGTATAAATTCTGAGTAATGTGAAACAATTCAGCACCATCTTCCAAAACACTTTACTTAAAATTCCTATTTTGAAAATTCGTTACAAATAATGGAAATAAATAAGACAAAAGCATTTTAAAATCTATGTTCGTATAAACTGAGGGCAGGTAAAAGAAATAAACCTCTAACTTCAAAAAATTGTAAAGTAACAATCCAAATGTGGGAAAGCATTTAACAATATTAACTGAAAAATAATGATCTAAATTAACTGATAATTAATTAAAAGAAGAAATGGAGCCTTAAAACAAAGGCAAACTAGAAATGTGATTTTGACATTTTCGTCAAAAGTGACATACGTATAGAACGAACGAGAATCGAATTACGGTTCATAACTTACAGCATACGGACAGCACAGATACCGACTCTGGATGACGTCCAAGATCAGGTGAACTCGCATACTTATGACGTCACAAAAATTAAATTATCTATGACGTTGCATGCTACGTTTTGCGACTTTTAGATTCTTCTCTTGCAACTATCGCTCAAACATTTCTGGCAGACTGCAGTTTCTAAAGCTCCTGTACCTATGAACTGCAATTAACTTGACTAGTCGTTAAAGTCTCTTTCTTATCCTCTTAATTTGCATAAACTTCTCAAGGAAGCGAAATGTGACATTCTTTAAAGAATTCTTTAATCTAGATTATGATCCTTTGACAAGCTTTAAAGTTAATAAATTCAAAAAACAATTGCCACTCTTAATGTTTACTATGCATAAATTCGTTGCAGTAAAACCTCAAGCTCTCGCTCCTGCACACACTGCTCACATTTTTTATCCATTTTCACACTTTTTAAGCATTATTTTTTTACACAGAATATTAATAAAAGCGGTTTATGCAGAACTTTATTAAATACGGTTAAGCCACATCCATCGTTCCCCGGACTATTATTTACGGCATTAATCATTTGAAAATCATGTTCCTTCGCAGCATTTCTAGCACGAATCATTCGCATAAAATAGTATGATGTGGACACATAACTTCCTTGTACTTCCTAATTATGCACATGTTTTGCTGCATTTTATTTAAACTTATTACCCCGAATTTCATTAGAGATAAATTTCTCATTCAATCAATTCAGTCCTTTTCGCGGCAAGGACAATTACGTAAAAATTCAAAACATCTTTATTAAAAATTTTAAAATACAGAAAAACCTAAAATTCCAATAAATAATTAAAAACCCTTAAAAGTGTTTACGATTAAAATTAGATTTTAAATTAATTAAAATTAGGCAGAAAGACAAATTTTTCGATGCATAAAGCTTTTGAACCCACTAAGCAAAAAGACACTGCAGTTGGTACAGAAACTAACTTAATTCACTGCGCTACTAAGTTTCAAGTGTAAACAAATGGCAGCGTCGTTAGAATTTGTGGAAGTTAAACAACTTTCAAATTGTTGATAATTCTACAACTATTGCATGAAGATTAACTAAAGATACAACCGGAACGTAAGAGGAAGGTAATTGGATGATTTTTAAAACAAAAAATGTATAATTTACCAACTTTTAAGAATAAAAAA
>KK112383.1:218312-263531 GCA_000611955.2 Stegodyphus mimosarum
TCACCGAGTCGAGTAACAGAAAGGGTGTGTATATATATATATAATTTATTTACTAAGTAATAAAGAGTACATTATATCCTAATATAAAGTTAATAGAGATATCTGAACGAAGTAAGCCAGGAACATTCAACTGAATCTCGAAAAATGTTTTAAAACAGAAACTCGAATTTAAATCTTGAAAAATACAAATGGAAACTTTGTAATTGATAATTAATCAATCAATTTGTCAGGACTGAGTGTTCGGTGCATATTTTTGGCGAACATCTTCGATAAAACTTTACGTTTTAATCTTGAACAGGGAGCTGAATGCAGCTATGTTCTGTGGTAGGAAACTGTGGTTACGTGGTAGAAGAACTGCACTTGAGAAGGATTTAAAATCCTCTTTTATTAAACCACAATTATATACAGCCACTTCCCAACTCGGGAGTGATACAGAAAATAATAACAGCACTTGGGTCTAAATTGAACAATCAAATAATTTGAACTAAATTTAAATAGAAATTAAGTAACCGTTGCTCACAGAGCTATGAACGCGAGGTTAGCCTCTATGCTAAATGGTGCGTAGCAAGGACAAGATTTAGCTAATACTAACGCACTTAGAATTACTTCAATAAATAATAGCGTAACAGCTCTACGGCTTAGAATTTAAATACTAGCTAGTCAGGCGAACGTTGAGCAGAGTAAGAGTGGTCTGAGACTCAAAGCTCTCTCACACTAAGAGGTTTCTACCTACCGTTTAAATATAAACTTGGCTCCACTTCAAATTAGCATAAAGATGAAACGCGCGCTTATTCTAACGGGAAGTTTAAATAAGAACAGATAGAAAAAGGCAAATTAAAATAAAACTTTGTTAGATTAAACTAAAACCTTACAAATTATGAAAAATAATAAATAAATCAAGTAGTTATCATCATTGATCGGAAATGGGTTGAATTTTCAAGGGCAACAAACCATCTCCCGTTCAGTTAACAATATATATACACATATATTTATATACCTTTGGTTCAGCCCATTGCAACCAAAAAGGGAGATTTACATGTAATAGTAGTCCCATATACAAAATTTCAAAGTTCTGACTTTACTCGTTTTTAGTTAGGCAGACATATAAATGCATACGTACAGAGGTTATGAAAAAATCTCTTTTGAGTACATTTTAAACCTATTTCAGCGGCCGAGCGGTAAAGACGCTGAACACTGGTAATTCGGTCCGAGGGTCGAATCCCGCGAACGGGCTGGCTGCATATGCGTTTTCGTTAAGTTATGTGTAATGACTATACGAGCCAGTTCCCTTAGAACGTCCTCCCCGAAGGCATTCCTCCCTTTAGGCAGATAGCCCTCGTGTGTTTTGCCATAATTGAATAACCTAACCTAACCTAACCTAAACCTATTTCATACTCTGTTTTGAGAAAAGAGCCCGTTATTCTGTCCGTACGTACATATGTAATGGAAAAAGATCGTTCAAATGGAATTGAGAACGGTCAAATGAATATTGTCGTCGAAATACGTTACCCGAAATTTCTCATGATTACAAACAATACTTCTTTTTCGTACAAGGAAGTAAAAAGTGTAGCATACAAATTTATTATCAGTAATACTTTTTCTCTGAAACTATGGCAATGCTATAATGTGGCAACACTTCACACGAGGCTCTCAGTTTGTGAGTTCCTTATATTAACGCTATTTTAATATTCTATCTATTTCTATAAGTTGCAATAAATTCAATACTCTTGCAATTGCAGCAAATTTAACAAGCAGTGATCATCCAAAGGAAAGAAACTCCTATGAGATTTTTCCTGAAACTTCCTATTAATTAAGACTATGGGGGCATAAGGTAAATGAACAAGTGTTGGTGCTGAACCTGTGAGGTTTTAGTTTAAACTAACAAAGTTTTATGTTAATTTCTCTTTCCTGTGAAATCTTATTTCAACTTGCCGTTAGAATGAGCACGCGATTCAGCTTTATGCTAATTTGAAGTGGAGCCAAGTTTTGTATTTAAAGGTTAGCGAGGAATTTCTCATTGTGAGAGAGCTTTTAGTCTCAGATCACTTCGGCTCTGTTCGACGTTCGCCTGACTAGCTAGTATTTAAGTTCTAAGCCTTAGCGCTGTTACTATTATACTTATTGAAGTAATCTAAGTGCGTTAGTATTAGCCAAATCTTGCTACGCACCATTGATAGTTTAGAATAGAGGCCAACCTCGAGTTTAAAGCTCTGAGAGCAACGACTACTTAATTTTCTACTCAACTTTATTTTAAATTATTTGACTGTTCAGTTTAGACCCAAGTGCGGTCATTATTTTCTGTTATCCCTTCCGAGTTGGGAAGTGGCTGTAAATAGTGGTTTAAATAAAGGGTAATTTTAAAGTGCAGTTATTCTACCACGTACACAAAACATAGCTGCATTCAGCTCCCTGTTCGAGACCAAGACTTTGACACTGTTACGACTATGTTCGCCAAAGGTATGCACAGAACACTCAGTCCTAATAAACCTTTACCGAGGTTTTTAAATGTTTGGCAAACAGGAAAGCATTTTTCTAAGTAAAGAGTAGAAGTGACGGGAAACATGAAAGCATTTAGGTTTCGAAGCGTCATTATTTTCATCACAGGAAAATTTAAAAGCAAAGAAAAATGTATGATTTTTATATTAAAAAGCATTTTGCCGTTTTATCTTCAACTAAATATAACAGACAGGTGAGTTTTAGCGAAATATATGTTTGGTGGCAAACTTAGAAATGATAATTAGAAATATTTACTTGCTTCACTTTTAAAAAAGAAAACGGGTTTCCAGTAATGTTTAGATGTCGCCAACGTTTTCTAGAATCCCAAATAATGCTTAACCTAATTTTAATGCATTATGTTCATACTGAATGCAATAAATATTTACAGTTCCAATGTATTCAAATTAACAGTAAAATAAAATGTTGCTGAATACCAGTATTACCAATTTAGCATTTTTAATTCTAAATTTAGTATTTTCTAGACCCTTTTAGCAGAAAAATATTCAAACTAGAGAAAAATGTTACTTTTAAAATTAATTTAGAACCTTTTTAGGATTAAATTTTTTCATTTTCAATACTTTATTTTCAATATATTGATAATTGCATTTCTTTGCTTAACTGGACAAAATATATGAATGATTCAGTGAAATTTAATTCCTTTATTTTTTTGTATGTTTTAAGATTTCGCAATAAGTGTTAATTTCCCAGCTGGTTAAATGCTTGTTACATTGCTCTCTCAGGGGATCGCCTTCTTGGTGAACAGCATTGTCCCGATTTCGAAGCTGAATGCTTAGTTATTAATGCTCTGAAATGCTTAGTTATTAATGCTCTGAAATGCTTAGTTATTAATCGTAATATAAATGTTTAAGTAGTTAAATATATAGAAAGTGAAAATTTGTGAAATTAATTGGGAATTAAATTTGTGAATTAGTGAAATTTTCCTTAAATCAAGCATTGTTATTATTGGAAGTATGAAAATATTTGCAATTATTACTTAAGAAGTCGCCTTAAACACACTGTTACTAGAATTACCCGAAATAAATTATCCGTTTTGATGACAAAAATATTAATATCAATTTATTAAGGATTAAATATCCGTTTCGTTTTTGATTTAACTTAATTTCAAATGTATTAAAGTAGTGTACCTATCTGATATCATTAACAGTTATTTATATATTTAAGGACAACACACTCAAACGCAATTCGTTTTATGCATAGAAATATATCACGTTAGTTTTACTCACGGTTAAACAACAGAAATTCAACGTTTGCATGATGTTCTTGCTTCTACTAAATTTATTGGGTAGCAGTATGAATTGATTCAACTCAAACTTTGGATTAATTCAACGTTTTCAATTAAACTACAATATTAAATAAGAATTCACTGAATTTTGAATTTCAAATAAATGTGTTTTTTCCGTATGAGACGACAAGCTAGTAGAGCTTGTCTTGTAGACCTGATCTGAGATTGCGTTTTTAATTTATTTGGTTGTGTTCTATGATATTTCTTACCTTCCTGACAGTGACATCTATTAAGATTTTGGTAGGATTCCTAGCTATTTAATGATTGTAAAATTGTTTGTAACTACTTGATTATTGCTCAGTGATAATTACGCAATTATAGTAAAGTACATTGTAAGGTTTTAGTTAAACGAACAAAGTTTTATTTTAATTTAAATCTTTCTATCTCTTCTCAGTTTCAACTTCCCGTTAGAAGAAGCGCGTTTTCAGCTTATGCTAATTTGAAGTGGAGCCAAGTTCTATTTAAGCAAGAGGTAGAAACCTCTCAGTGTGAGAGAGCTTTTAGTCTCAGATCACGGTCATTCTGTTCGACGTTCGCCTGACCAGCTAGCAGCTAAATTCTAAGCCATAGTGCTTGCTACGTATTTGCTTATTGAAGTTAATCCAAGTGCGCTAGTATTAGTAATTCTTGCTACGCACCATTTAGTTAGAGGCCAACTCCGCGTATAGCTCTGTGAGCAAAGAATAATTAACTTTCTATTTAGCTTTAGTTTAAATTTATCTGATTGTTCATTTTAGACCCAAGTGTGGTCTGTTGCTTTCTGTATCCCTCCCGAGTTGGGAAGTGGTTGTAAATAATATTGATTTAATAAAAGAGGATTTTAAATCCCTTTCAAGTGCAGTTATTCTACCACTTAATCACAGCATCTACCACCAGAACATAGCTGCATTCAGCTCCCTGTTCCAGATTAGGACTTAAGGACTTAAGGAGTTGCACAAAGATGTTTGCCAAGAATATGCACCGAAAACTCAGTCCTGACAACATGACTAGTAATTGTGGGTACAATACTGATAGTGGTACAGATTGTCGTATGAGAACTTTACGAGTAATGTTTTGGAAAATCTTTTGTAGAGGTACTCTGATCAGCTATCCGTAATTAAAATTTTTTGGAATATTAAATAAATGTATGTTATTAATTTACTATTGTATGTTTTTCTGTGTGTTTTTATCTTGCGGTCTACTGTAGGTCACCCATGTGATCCTTTCGGAAAACATGGTTAAACTTCCATTCGAACCTGGGTAGTTTATTGCGGGCGTAGGAGAATTTAAGGTTATTTATGACTATACGATTAGATTTATTAATTTAACTGAACGGGTGTTTTGACTTCTTAGTGTGTGAGATTTATTTCTCTCTGGTATTTTGAACTGTTCTGTGTTTTACTTTTAAGTGTTTGTGGCTATCTCTAAGGTTGTATAGAAATTTATGTGTTTACAGGAAGCAGAGCTGATTAGTTAGTTTAGTGAGAGATAGCATGTTCATGATTTTGTGTCAGAAATGCATTTTACATGAGTATTAATATTTAAACAAAATACCAGGGAGGATATTTCCATTTCTTATTGAACTTAAGAGTTGAGAGTTGATATGATAAAACTTAATTTAGTGTGTGAGGATTTATGAAAATTTAATCTAGCTTAAGGTATTAATTATTTTGTTTCAAACGCCAGTATTTTTACATTGATTTAATGAATTCTAGATATTTTCATGAGAATTTTAGTATTTTTTTTAGTTTGTCACGGCACAGAGAGGTTGAGTATGCAAAGTTAAATTTTAAAAATTAATAGTAAAACCTGCAAATTTCTTATTCACTTGAGTATTGCGTTCTATCAATGAGGTTAAAATACAAGGAGAAAGGGTTTCTAACTTATCCCATTACTGTAAATGAAACTTGTCTAACAAATGGTGACCAACAAAACACGTGTATAAACCCCTGAATGATGTATTTTTCCGCAAAGTTGACTAAATCGGTTTTTAAGTAAAACTTAGTAACATTTTCAAATAAATGCAGGGCGATTGTTAAATTTTTATTCTAATATATAACTGGTAACATATATAACATGCCGTAAATAGGAACTATTGTGTAAGCCCATTGTTTGATATGTAACGTTAAAGAACTTTAAATGAAATTCCTCCCATATTGTACAGAAGGATTCCTCATTTATTTTGCACTTTTTTTATCCAAGTAGCTTATAGTTCAGCTTTTTAACTGTAATATACTAATAAAAAAGAACATTTTGTTGCTTTGACTAATGTTGTCAAAAATAGAAAGGATATTACTAATTAAAAAACACAATATACGTCATTTCATTTTTAATCTTTGTTGTAAATTTATCAAGTCTGATAAATAAAATTACTTTAGAATCAAGCTACAACTATTTGAGTAATTTGAGATTTACCTGTTGGAAATGATCCACTTTCAGAAATAATATTTCATTTATTTTTGCACTGTATTACAAATATTTAGAATATGTTTAAGAACGTTATATTTTACAAAAACGCTTTTATTAAGAGATTACAAAATGCATTACAGTGTACAGAAAGTATAGTAAAAGCATAAAGGTACATTAAAAGCAACTCAGTTTGTAGAGACATTAGGTATTTTTGGAAGCATCAGACATGAAAAATGAGCAACGCCTTCACCGGGAATCGAACCACGGCCCTCCCGATTACGCGTCGAGCATGCAGACAACTGCACCACTAAGGCATGCGAAGAAGGCGGGAGAAATACCTTATATATTCCCCCTTTTAAAGGGCGACTGGGGTTTTGGGGACCCAATCGCCAAATCGCGGTAGTGGAGAACCATCATCCACCACCTTTTTAGTTCGGGTGCCAGTGCAGAGACATTAGGTATTTTTGGAAGCATCAGACATGAAGAATGAGCAACTCCTTCGCCGGGAATCGAACCACGAACCTCTCGGTTACGCATCGAGCATGCAGACCACTACACCACGAAGGCATGCGAAGAAGACGGGAGAAATACCTTATAAGTTACCTAAGTATTAAATTTTAGGTTTTGTTAAATTTTTAGAAACTTAAGCAAGATACATGGTCAGTGAAAAAATTACAAAAAAGTGTGACCGATGTGCAAGACTTCAAACTTATGGAGATGAGGAAGAGTTGCTGTATTTAGCTTATAGTGGAGTATCGCTTCGCCTCCGAAGCTTGCAGGAAGATCTTAATGCTGCGAATTCCTTTCTGAACTCAAAACTGAGAGCTGATGCTTTCTGAGAGCTTTTATGGTTTTCCCCCGGCCGCCAAGAAATCTGTAGCGCCTACTATTTCTCGAAATTATTGGAAGGAATTTAAAGTTACATATAGTCATCAATTACAGTTATTTAATTCGAGCATCAGTCTTCCTTATACAGAGACCAGACCAAAATGCCGACTATGGTGATTTCTCGTTAAGTTTGGTAACAAAAAGTAGTTACCAAAACCATCGGCAACTTGGCGATATTTCGCTAATTTAGCGAGATAGCCATTTTCCTCAGTGTTAAAAGTCTTGCCCCTGAAACCTTGTTTTTTCGGCAGAACTTCAAATTTTCAAGCATTTCTTGTTACATTATACAAAGAATATTACAATTTCACATATAATTTCACTAAAATTATTTACATATATACAAATTTCGTAACATAATGTTAACTTTATTGATATTAGGAAAGAAAACTTCGAAGTGACAGTGAGTCATGTACTGAATCATATTTTTTGTTCTCTGGTAAATTTGGTAAATTATCGTCATTTAATTTATTGTATTGTAGAAAAACGTTTTTGAGAGTTAAAATGGTCTCAGTGACAAGCGGACCATTATTTAAAAACAGACTTTTATATGAAGCTACACAAATGACATTTATATACTCATTTACATGGAATTATGTTCTTTTTTGTGGAATTAAACTAATAAAAATATTAATGAGCGAACGAAGCAGCTTATTCAAACATGCCATTTTATTCCGAATAGTCGAAACATTCTAGCTTCAGATTAAACTTTATGATTAAACATGTGGTGCAATGTGTAAAATATATTTTAATTTACAGCTTTAAAAAGCTCGTTTAAAAAGTGGATGTGCATTTTGTAATTAACATTTAAATGAATGTCGCAAAAACTCTTATCAGAGATATGGGTAGATATTATAAAGTTTTCTAAGAGAATGCAGCTTCAAATATTTCTTTTTGTTATGCTTTGTGTAATTACATTTTCTAATTCAGTATGAAGTTTGTCAGTTATCAAAATGGAATACATGGTATGAAACTGATTTGAAGATAATTTAACTTGCAGAAATCATTATATGAGAGCTTTTAACCTAAAGAGGCAATTTGCCCAGAAGGGCTATTAATTTCGTTTTGGCATTTTGCGTTGGTTCACTGTAAACGACGTTTCACTTTTCAAAATTGTTGCCACCAAATATTAGAGCCCTGCAGTATATTTAAAAAAATTAAATAATGGAGAATCTGCATAAATGTATGTATGTTTTTCGCACTATGAAAAAGCAACGGTACATAGAGACATAAAGTTTTGAATAATATAGTCCTCCACACCAATACGGGCATCTGGAAGTCCAAGTTTGGAATTTGGAATTTGTTTTATTATCGATTTCATATTTGTAAGCTTTTAGCGAATTTGTGATTAACAAACTCAATGATTTCAAAGCGAGCAATGCAACACTGTACGAAAAAAAAGCATTTTTATCCCCACCGCGCGAAACTGTGTATCGAAAATTCTAAAGATATGTTCTTTTTAAATTGTTTTATCATATTGCTGTTAATTGAATTTTAAAGGCGAATGACATGATATTTAATGAATAAAGATAGCACACAAAACGTTAAAAAAACTTCTCTTCTGGCGTAATATAAAATCTGATTGCTTTCAGATTTTTTATATGAATATCAGTGCAGAAAAAAATAAGAAATATTATTTCTTCCCAGACGTCATAATAAAAGTATCCGAAGTATAACTCATGAAAACCTTTAAAGAATAATATTGCTTCAATACATAAAAATGGACATTTCTCAAAACTAAGATATTCATCTCGATTACTGAAATAAATAAAACAAGAATTCAAAGACATTTGCTATTAGAGGCAGATAAGCTATGAGTGAATAAAATCTGGATAATATGTAAAAGTATGAAGGAAAATTGCATTGTCGTCTGAAAAGTAAATAAGAAAGCAAGTACGGAAAGAAAAAGGAAGAGAGCCATAAAACGGAAATTGAATTCTCCGACTTTTGATATTCTACCTGCAAGGCTTTCTTCCATACGTTTCCCATTTACCAACAGTTTCTCATCCACCCTCATCTGAGCAGAATGTCCGGTCAAAATTGCCTCGCTGAGCCCGGATCGATGTTTCGCGCACCATCCTGTCCCAACTCACCACCTCCTTTTAGAGGTACCCGGATCTCGCACACACGTGGAAACTCGAATACAGTCGACAGACAGAATCCGGCTCGCGTGCACAGGAGTCAGTTTGTAAGCAGCCGCTGGCCGGACAGCATGTAGAGAACGATTGCCTGAAGAAATCCGGTTGCGCAAGAAGTTTGAACTTGCGTAGAGCTATCAACAGGCGAGCAAAGAACTAAAGCTATCCTTGGCGGACGCGAGGTACTACAGCACCGTTCTTCATGGTTTGGACGGCTTTCATAAAAGCTGTCTCTCGATGGCTCCTACCTGTCTTCCTACATCTGAATGGTGAGTGAGAAAGTTTTCCATTTAACGACACTTGTCGCTGACTGTAAGAAAACACGAAAGGGAAATTGATTCTGATACCGGAAATCATCTAATGCTCTTTTGCGCTTCCAGTATAGGAATTCAAAATGTAGACCTGAAGGATAAGAGAATATTCCTTGTTTATTAAATACAAATTCATTGATGGCAATACAAGAGATCTACCAATTATTCATATGAAATATTAGCAAACAAATAAATCAGGTAAACCGCCGTAAAATACTGTTTCCTTTTGATGAGACATTTTTTTCTCCTTTAATATCTACTTTAAACTTTGTAGTTTAAGACTACACTGATACATATTTCAAGACCGAAAATGAAACAATTAAGAGAAATTAAAAACATTTTTGTTTATTTTAGTAATGAGATACAAATGAAGCTATCATTTTCTTAGCAATGAGTTACGAATAAAGTTATCATCTTAGAATACTAAGATAATAGGAACTTTATTTACTGTTATCTTGTTTTACACCTAAAAGCAATTACTTTTCTGTTCCAATCACATTGAATTAATATTTATATGACTAGAGCGACACGTCATTTAATATATTCTACCTATTATTCTTTAGAACAAAAAGGAGAGTAAAAGTTTATTTATGTTATTTAGAAACGTCTGACGTTTGGCAGCTTTAAAAATAAAAGATTGTTGTTGCATTAATAGTTTTGATCCCGACCGAAAAAAGTAGCTAAATCAAAATCACTTATTTCAGTATTGGGAAATTTGTTTATTGAATAAATTGTCATGCATTAAATTGATTTATTTTCGTATCGAATATAAATAAATTGCTCTGGAAAATTAATTATGTTGTTTGTAAATTACCCATTTAGATTAAAGGATTTGCGTTTGATAAAGAAATGTCAGTATATATTCAGATTGAATTTTTAACTATATTAACGCCTTAAAAAAGCGTTGGAATTAAAAAAACTTAATAAAAATAGCCGAAAGTTTATTTAATGAAATAATAGCAACAAGTAAGTTAGCTCTATACCTTCAAAAACAATTTCGAAATTTCTAGAAACAATGAAAGTATGATAATCTGGCGTCTAACTGTTTGGTATACCATATTATCCGGCACTCCTACTGAAATTCTAAATCTATATTATTATTTCAAAATAATATGTCATAGCTTTACGTAAATATATATTATTACCTCAATTTACAATTTCCTCTGCTCTTTTTATGAATAAAGACAGTTTCAAAAAACGAAATTTTAATATTATATACTGCAAAATCCTCAAATATGTGCTTCTTAATTCCAAGTACACATGGAATTTATTAAATGTTTCGTCTTTGGTCTAGAGGTAATAAGATCTTTCTCCCGGGCATTCTTAATATACTTTAAAACATACTTATAACTGCCTTACGTATTTGATTAAAGTAAATTTATAACATAACTCTCTATTTAAGTTAAAGTCACTTTGATTACATTTCCGAGTCTTTAAAGAAATTGTTAACTGACCTCTATATTTAAAATAAATTAAAACGGAGTTACACGGAGTTAAATTTGCTCATAACGTGACATTTCAGAAAGAAGCGAAAATTTGAATTCAAGCTTTTTCCTTGTCCTTTTAAATAATATTTGGTCGATACTTAATCAGTCGTTAATTTTGTTTCTGATTTTGACCACACCATTTATATTTGCCGGATTCAGTTACCGTTATGAATAATCCTTTCACTGTTTTAATTAGAGAGTTTAGTTTAATTATATTTTGTATTAAAATTTTAGTAAATAAAAAAATCTAGTTTAATGAAAGTACGAAAGGTGAATAACACTGGAATCTTGTGAAAAGTATAGAGTTGCAATTTTTAGAAAATTTACATACTTATGAAGAATAAGTGAATTTAAGATTCTTAGCAGTTAAACTTAGGTCGGAAAACTAGATGTATTTCTGTTTAAAAACAAAAATATTCTTCACCTCTTGCAGTATTTTAGCATTTTAAAGATACTGAAATGATTATTCAATTTTTACATCTGCAGTTTAATTGTAAATTTTTATATAATTATTATATAAAAAATTGGCGAATAGAAAATACAAATATTATTTATGAGTATTATGATTTAAAATATTCATACACTAATTCACAATAATTTCGAGTAAATTTCAATAGCGGGGAAATTTTCATATTCTACATTAGCATGATAGAAAATCAAGACAGTAAAGGTATTCCTATAGTCAATCTTTAAATGGCCTTTTTATAAGAAACGCGAAGTAAGTAATTTAAAAAAAATCTAATATCTCTGCATGTATTTTTAAGCGAAATAGTACATAAATTAAGCAAAAAATTATATTTCTCTTCAGTTAAAGCATTTAAATCATTCCAAGTTTTTAATAAAGAGGGATAATACTAATGAAACGTTCTAACTTAATACAAATAGATAATGTATGTTCTGTAGGTGTATATTTTTCATATATTGAATGTTTTATTGATAAAAAATTTTCCAATTAATTTAAACGTAATTGCAGTATAAAATATTTAACTACTCTAACAGCTCAGGCTACACTTACTATGAAGTGAATTACACAGTAAATTTTCATAAGTTTTTTTTTCTGTCGATATTTAATAGAAATTTAAGGAAATAAACGTATTATACTTGCCATCTGCAGTTTCATTAATATATGAAACTACATAAATGCTAATAAACAATATTTTCTTTTCTATATTTCTCCACATGGGAAAAGGGAAAAAAGACAATTCTATTATTTCCCATTCTACTGGGCCGATTAAGGAAATTTAGCTTTCGTTTTTTATGCTTCAAGAGCTACTTATGATTTGTATTAGATTTTTATATAGTATTGTTCTGACATAGGTATTTAATACAAAATCGAACTTTTCTGAAACGACATACCCATCGTTTTCCATGTTTCGATTGTACGACTCAAATCCTGCCTAAATATTAAGTTTTCTAAAATTTCGTAAGAAGCTTAGGGAGAAATTTAAAAGTTTATTTTAGCGCACTTTTTTAGGTTTGAGTCAAATATAATTCCCTTAGCGAAATGTTTAATTAGTAATAATCTATTTTCCTTTCTCTTTTGTCATTGTGTGTGAGCAGGAAAAAAGGTGCATCGTTCATTCTACCAAATAATTTGAACAAAGTGCGTAGTTATATTATTGGTTATAACAATCATGCTAAATTTCAGAACGTACCAATATATAAACTCACGTAAATCTTTGGAAATTTTGAACTAAAATATAATTTAATGCAGCTACTTAAAGGTGGTTGTAAAACTTTTATAGATCATAATTCAAAAATGTTTTAGAAAAAATTATAAATGTTGCTAAAAAGTACAAATTTAGAAAATAAATCTGATATTATCTGCGGATTTGTTCAATTAACATTGAGTAGCTAAATTTTGAGATCTATTTTTTTTAAACTGCTCGTGCAAATTTTACAAAACTTGACACTTTGTGTAATTTGTGTCGTAGAATCGAAATATGGAAAAAAATAAGTTTGTCATTTCAGGAAAAATCCCATTTTGTGTCAAAATAACTATGTTGTAAATCTAATGCATATCGTGAGTCGTGCTTTCGAGACATAAAAACGCTAGTTAAATTTCAACAATCGACCCAATAGAACGGGAGATATAGATGTGTCTTTTTTATGCGGAGAGTATACATGCTTTACAAAATTAATTTATGAATATAAAAGCTCTGTTAAAAGTTCAATTAAATTATATATTTTTTTCGAATCTCAATGCCCCCCTGATTTTTGTTTTTCCCTGAGAACGTTTAGACAGAGATCAGAATATTCGTAGTTTCAATCACGTAGCTGATTTTTTATTTTAAAAAACATTTTGTGTGTTAATTAATTTTATGAATTTATGAATTAATTAATTTCATGATGTGTATCAGCTAGGCGTTTTCTCATTTATGGCTCTTATTTAAAAGTCCTTTATTCTTGCAATTATTATGTGGATATTGTGCAGGATGAAATGAATGATTGTGCTTATTTGTTATTCGTTTTCTGAATGAAATAATTAGATTCTAACTGTACCTTATTCGTCACCACGAGTATCAAACTGCGCTGCTGTGAATGATTCATCGAATTTCATACGACTGACTGTATTTTTAAAAGAATTACATGTACAGTAATAACTGACATACGGAACTAACCGAAGCTTCACACAGTTTACCTCCAGCATTAAAATTATTCTATGCACGAACCGCTGATCATATGATACGCAACCCAAGTGGTAGTGGAGTCCGATTCATGCCATGTAGCATACCTCTGTCTAAGAGAACTACAGCAGCATTGATTATTATTGCTTCTAATTCTCCTGATCTGGATCTGCAGTGAAATCAAGTCTGCGAATTTTATCATGGGCGAGAGCAAAGGGTCTGCTCATGTCTTTAATTTAGGCTTGAGTACTTTACTAGAGAATACTTGAGTACTTTACTAGAGAATACTAGTACTTTACTAAGAATACGAATCTGCTCTCAGATCAGTTTTGAATACATAGTCATACAGGGGCTGCCACAAAACGTAGATTTACATAGATTTAGTATAAACATGCCAACAGAGCGGCATTTAATCTTATCGGCAGTGGAGGTATGTAAATCATTTTCTTAATATACCCCAAAGAAAGAAACCATATGGCGCTTGCAATATGACCGTAGTGTAAAAGGTTTGGACCCAAATCGACTGCTGCTGGCATGTGTCTCATGTAATCGATAGAGCTTTCATATAGCATTTGTTGTTGTTTTTGACTAATGCTCACCTGTTTGACTTACAGTCAGCTCAAGCCCAAGAAATTCCTCGTGGGAGGGGGCGCAAGATACGCCTGTCGTTGGCACCTTATAGATGACAGTGCGATTTAGCTCAGTTCCGCCCTCAATGTTGATGGAGAGCACCCCGAGGGGGGACGAGTCCGAGGGTCTCCCACCACGTTCCCTCCTACCACAAACCTCTCGAGAGGACTTTCCGATAGTCGCATATTTAGAGTGTCCCTTGCTGCACGTACACTATTAACAAACATTCATGCATTCTCCGGGATTCGAGCCCGAGCCCTTCGGCACGGCAATCACGGATACTAACCGCTATACCGGTTGGGCGGCGTATAGCATTTTTATGTGTGGGTATGAGCGATTTCTGATGCTTTTCATGTATAAATCATTATTACGTGTGATATGATTTTTCTTTTCTTGTATTAATTATTAGTTGCCCAAAACGGGCTATAATATCTTTTCACTCTAAATGGCAAATCACTTTTCAGATTTTTGCCACCAAGTATTATCGGCCTGTATTATATTTAAATGAGTTAAATAATGATGACCTGCGTGTACGCATGTATATTCCCCGCACTGTGAAAAAACGACGGTACCTAGGATCATCACATTTTAGACGTAGTCCTCCACCCGAAAATGTACACCTGGAAGCCCAAATTCTGAATAACGAATTTCTTTTTGCTATCTTTCATATTCTGTAAAACTTTGATGAATTTTTGATTAATGAACTCAACGACTTGAAAGCGAGCAGCGCAAATAGTGCTCGGAATAAAAAATTTTTATCTCCAACGCAAGAAAATGTCTATCGGAAATTTTAAAGGTATGCTGTTTTTACAT
The DNA here is from genome assembly GCA_000611955.2 of Stegodyphus mimosarum. NCBI lineage: Eukaryota > Metazoa > Arthropoda > Arachnida > Araneae > Eresidae > Stegodyphus > Stegodyphus mimosarum. Next base: position 233,391 of record KK112383.1, read on the forward strand.
ATTTTATCATTTTGCTGTTGAATCGAAGTTTATGTGGAGTATACGCCAAGACCATGATATTTAATAAGTAAAGTTAACACACAATTGGTTAATAATACAAAAACAATAAAAAAGTTTTACAAGCCGTCTTACTAAAAATTGATATAATACACTGAGACATATGTGTGGGCATACATTTTTTTAGTATGCCCACACATATGTCTCAGTGTATTATATCAATTTTTAAGGTATAATAAAAAAATGGCATACTAAAAAAATATATATACAAAAATATATATACATAATAGGCATACTAAAAAAATGTATTATATCAATATACAAACTGAATATTGATATAATACACTGAGAAAGGACTAAAAAATGTATGCCCACATTTAACACTGCCTCTGGAATTCTAAACATATACTGCTATGCTGCTTTCAAAATTTCTATCATTTTGCTGTTAAATTGTATCTGAGGTAAGTGCGAAGAAAATGACGCTAAAAAGAAAAAAAAAATGGGTTACTAGTAGTGAGTGCAAGAGCAAACTGTAGATTGCTAGCGCAGTTAGAGTGTGAAAAAAACCTTAAAATCTTTCGAACGACAGTTAAAATCTGAAACCTTTCAGATTTTTTTAAAAATTTTTTATTCTAATACTTTTTATGAACTGCAGCCGAAATGTTTTCTATTTATGTGACAAGTTGAAAGGATTAAATGATTTTGAAGCAGACGCAAGATTATTAGTGATTTAAGAACTAAATTAAAAATGTGTACCATACATCAACTAATGCTAAGAATAGTTAGCAGCAGCTCTAGAGAAAGAAGAAACGCGAGAGCTAGCAGCACAATTTCTAAAAGTTAATTCCAATTAAATCTCGATTTTGTTTTTCTTCCCAGACGATAGTGTTTCCAGGTAATTTCCTAAGACAAATCGCTTATCTAATCAAGTTGAATTAATAATTGCGCTGCAGCCCTAAAACTTAATCTAACCGGCTCAGGAAGCAGCAAAGTGTAATAAAAAATAATAATGTTACGAGTTTGTGCTAATATTTCTTAACCTTTCGAATTTTTACTACTGAACACGAAACATTCTTAAATGAATGAAAGAAATCAAAATCCATTTTGTGGAACTAATTGTCCTTTAACGACTATCAGGTAATGATGTGAAGTAATACTTCTCAGATTTAGCTTTGTCATTAGCTGGGTTTCTTATTAGAGTTATTGATTATTTATCTCTGCAACATTATTCATTTACTTCTGTTGCCGGGTTTTAAGTTCGTATTCTTTTTACGTCGGCAGAGTAAAGGATAACACATTTTTTTTCAAAAATTTTAATAAGGAAAAAAACCTGAGAATAGTTCGATGTGTTTTTATTTTTAATAAAATACGAAAAATATTTAAAAAAAATTATTTACGCTTTGAAACGTAATTTATTTTACTCGTAATTATGAGTGCCGTGAAACGTTTTTTTGTAAATCTAGGAATGTACTTTCTTTGAAAGAAGATCCCCATTAATCTTTATCAGTGTAGAATTTCCGTTTTTTGAAGAAAATATCTTTCGCTATAAATCTAATTCAGATTATGTTAGAATTAATAATAAGATAAATGTGAAACAGGAGTGTATCAAAAGTGGTTTCTTTTTTATTATGGATCTCGGGGCAAATCTTAATATTTAATCTGCGCAACGGACTTGCATTTGAATATGATGGAACTGTAAAAAATTAAACTCAATTAATGGCTTAAGGATGGCATCTAAAATTTAATTCAATATAAAAAGCCTTCTCTGCCCCAATAAATAAATAAAAAAATAAATAAATAAAAACGAACGAATACACGGCATACATTGTTGTGGCTATCTCCCTTGCCTTACCTAATCAGAACAATTCCACCAGTTTGACTGTGGCAAGCAGAGCAAGATTGCGCCTGTCATTATCATTATTCTGTAACATTATATAGGTGACAGTACGAACTTTGCCCAGCTCCCCCCCAATTTTGATAGAGAGCCCGCGGGGACGGATCCGAAGTTCTCCCCCTTTTTCCTTACCACCAAATCACTCGAAAGAACTTTAGGATCAAGGCGTTTTGTTACGGAGTACCTTTCCAGTTAAATGCAATTACCTCCAAATCTTCGTTAATGAAAACTGAGGTGAATAAGAGAGTAATCGGTAAAGAATTTGAAAAGAAAAGCCTTGAACTTTAGATTCTCGAGTGATTCATATGCCTTTTCCGACATTCGAACTTGAATGCAAACAACGATACAGAAGCCAGGAATTTTAGCCACCAATCTAGGCAGCATATGTGAATTATGCCACGTAATATTTAATTTTATTTAGCGGTATGAAATAGGAAGCTTTTGCTGAAGTCATGCAAAGGCCACAGAGATTGCTGGCGAATTCACAAAACAATAACGCTTAGCGTCTCTGTAACAACCGCATAGTAAGCAACAGCCAGTTTTAATGGGTTTGGCTTATAAGGAACATATATTTAAATGCAAGTCCGTTGCGCAGATGAATAAACTTTTATTGGGTTGATAGTCAGTTCATCAATAAAATGGTGTACTATGTAATATAATTTGAATGGTTTTGCTGCAATATTTGTTCTGTTAACATTCTTTATGCTCGTATTCTTTACTGTCTCTGTATTTTGGGAAGACATATACATGAAAACTGAAATTTATCATATCTTTCCCATTGATTTCTCATTTTTGTTATGCTTTGTAGGTATTTCACGAAAACAAATTCTTCAATAATTTAAAGCATTTAGCTTACGAATTAAACTATTAAGCATTTGAATAGTTTTGCAACGATTTAAAATATATATTCAGCAATTTTTCAGATTATTTTTAATAAAGCTTATAATTACTTTTGGGAATTCCTGTGTGAGCGTTAAGCTAACTATCAAATTCTAAATAAAGGTAACATGATGTGTATTACATGATTATAAATTTAGTAGCGCAATAATTATATTTGATGAGACTATAAATTTCGCAGATATGATTCCATTAAGGCAAAATTACAAGATTGGTGTGGGTTTTAAATAAAACTTCGTAGATTTTCAGGGAGTTCAGACACAGGAGAAAAAAAAATTGCAAAGGAGGGAAGGAGAGACGTGCATATTTATAAAAAAAAAACACCGAACATAGCAGAGTGAACACGGGAGTAAAGCAGCACCGTCTGCCGAGAAAATTACTAACGATGTATGAAACATTTAGCTAATGGAATTTTAAAATCATTTAGAAGGTTTGGCTTGGATTTAATGGTATTAACTAAGCAAGATAAACCTTTGTGAACGTGAAAAGCTTCAAGAATATTCAGTTCCCCAGCAAAAGAAACTTTATGGATAATTTTCGCAAACCTAAGTAAAAATTGCGATTAAGTTTTCGGCTGTGGTTAGCTATCGAATATTTGTCTATTTCTCCTTTTTGGACAAAAATGAAATAAAAAACAGATCTTCAATAGCTAAAAAATAGATCTTCAATAGCTTCAATAATTACAGATAGAAAGTTAATTACTTGAATTTCTGATTTTTAGTCTGCGAAAATTCTTTGCAAAGCTTCTTCAGTTGAAGCTTTTACGTTAACAAAAAAAGTGCCTTCTTCAGTTAATGAATTCAATTCATTCCATTCCACCCTAGCGCTTTTACAATTTAATATCTTAATTTTTCATGTTTCATTAATATATTCTTCAACAGATGACGCTATGCTAGTGTTCATTTGCTCCGTTCATTATTTCTGATATGAATATGATCGCGCCGTTCCTCTAAAAGAACTGCATTCATACAGAAATTTCAGTGTTAAAAATGAAAAACAAAAATAACTTCAAATATTCCAATATTTATAGGAATGAAATTATAAATACTGACTTCGGAATCAGATCTTATGCTACCGACATCCTACGTGATCAGTCACTAAACACATAACTTTAGGTGGATTTATGTATTAATTTAGAAGTCAAACAACAAAAATCAATGTTATATTTTCAAATTTTCACAGGACTAGTTTCGATGGTTTTACCGAACCATCAACCTCAGCTGAAAAAGCGCAAATAAACAAGATAAGATAACAAAGCCCGGACAGGAGACTAGAATTATGAAATTATGTTTTAGTTCTGGTTTCACCAACAGACTGTGATTGAAATTCCTCGTCATCGATATTAAGTTTTATTTAGAATCTACGTCAAAATAAGGTGGCTGTTTTGCCCAATTTTACATTTTATATATTTTTGTATTTGTGTTAGCGTTTTGAGGGCAGAAATGTGTTCGGGGAAAAGTCCTTATTTAAAAAAAATATTAAAAGAACATGGGCTTACATTCGCTTTATACATAGATTTAATTGAGACCAAATTATGGGCACTTAAGGTACAAAAACACCCTAGCCAACTGTTAAAACAATTCTGGACAGGGTTCAACCAACCGGTGTTCAGTGTCTTAACCATTCTTGCGACAGTAGTATAAGTCTATTGTTACCTGAAATTCTCTATATAAAACACGTATCCATTCTATAAAACTAAATAAAATAAAATTTTATTTAGTAAAAGAAAGTGTAAAACACGCCCAAAATTTGTATCTACTTTTAATTCAAAGTCATACGTATATAGCTTTAGAATCAACATAAACTGTAAAGGTGTTTTTATCCGAAAATGAAAATTAAAACAAGAATCAGGAGCCTTGTGTAATTTTAGAAACTAGCCACAGCAGACGGATATTTGGAGCCATTTTCATTACTTTATTTTCATGAGATGGCCGATACGTGAACCCATTGAAAACCAATTTCTGCACAACAGGAACGCAGTTGGAAGGTGTGGTTATGTCGATATTTGAATTTAGTTTTTATTTGAAGTTAGACGGAAATATATATATATATATATATATATATATAAGAAAATCTGAAGGGTTTCAGATTTTAAATTACAACCAAAGGGACTTTTTTTAACATTTTGCGTGTTACCGTTATTTATTAAATATTATGTTCTTTGCACTTAACCACAAAATTCAGTTAAGGAACAATATCGCAAAATAATTTTAAACTGAGCCTATCTTTAGAATTTCCTATACACAGTCTCACGTGCTGGAGATAAAAATGTGTTTTTTGAACAACGTTGCCATTGCTCGCTTTGAAATCCTTGAGTTTGTTCATCCAAAATTCGTTAAAGGTTTACAAAATATGAAATCGATAAAAAAAACAAATTCCAAATTTCAAATTTGGGCTTCCAGATGGCCATATTCGCAGCAGGATTGCGTCATTTAAAATCCGATGGCTCTAGGTACCATCGTTGTATCAGAATGCGAGAAACATATATACATTTATGCACTTTCTTCATTATTTAATTTCTTTAAATATAATAAAGGGCTGCAATATTAGGTGGCCACAGTTTGAAAAGTGAACCGACATTTAATGTTTCCGACGCAAAACCGCTGAAACGAAAACAATAGTCCTTCAGGGACAAAGCCCCTTTGGACTAATAAAAGAATAAATCCATTAGAAAAGCATATAAATAAAAGAGAATTAATTGAAGAACATCAGAAATATAGAAGTCTCTTTTTTTACACGATTAGTTAATCTTCTTTATATTTTGACATTGAGAGTAATAATAATAAGAAATGAAAATATTACTATAGAAGTGGCAATCTGAAAATTCCAGATTACATTTTTACATGCCGAAAAGTTTGTCATTAAAATTCCAAGTAGTTAAAGCCACAAATATCTAAAAGAGAATATCTGAAAATTAGAAAGAAATCTCAGTCTTGGGTGAACCGATTTCAGTGTAACAATTAAAGCTGTTTGAAAGTGATTTTTAAGTAAGCAGTTACGATAGGCATAATAGCTTAATGAGAGCCAGAAGAAAGGTACAGAATGTAAAATTTTATATTTCAAATGTGCTGCTTAAATATAAGTTAAATGGTGTTGTGACTGTAGGCCAAAGGTTAGGGCAAAAGTTAAGTTTAACATAGAAGACACCGTCTCCAAGAATAATTACTCAAGTTTATGGAATGTGTCCACTAAGCAAACATATTCCAACTAGAAATAAATAGCAAACGCCCTTTTTGAAGTAATAACCGAATTTTTAAAATACCAGACTTATCGACTATAACATTCAAAAATATTCAAATATGTTACCTTACTTGTATAGTACCATTTCTGTGTTTAAGAACACACACGAAACATACTTTTGCATATTTCGTTAATTTTATTTTTAAGTATCTACTCTGTCAATTTACTAATTTCTTGAATGTATACTTGCCATTTTATCGTTACACCAGAATTATCGTTCATAAGACAACGAAAGAAAAGCACATCTTGATCCTTCTTCAGCGCGTTTGTTTACAAGGCTGCACCTGCACATTAGAAGATCTTAAATCATCCTTGCTAATTAGTTATGATGACACAAAATTACGTTTCTAAATTATGTCGACGGGCATGTTCTTTAAATCACTTGGAATATTTTTTAGCCAACACAAAGAATTTTTTCGGCAATTACAAATGCAGCAGATCACAGTACATGGTGAACAATAGATAAAGCTTGTCGAATACGTCGTTAGGAAAACATTTTTATTTCCGTGAAAATAAAGCTGTCTAGAATTCGCTGGTAATTCAATAACGTTTTTTACATACACAGAAATATTTGTAGAGAATTTGAATTTGAAGAACTTGACGACATATTCACTGCTTACATGTCCGAAAAAAAAAGAAACCGCGCTTGGTTGAATAATGTCACAAGGTCCGTCGGACTTCATGATTTAGTGCTAAACGATGACGAATATTTCATCGAACTGGCAGTGTAAAAGCTTGCTTTTTTTACAAATAGTAAGTAAAATTACCCTGATTTGTTTAATAGTACATTTACGTAGAGACGTAAGCAGTTATTTAATAAGGAAAAAGCAATTATTGAAGCCGTAGATATTCTTAAGCACGAGACTTGCAACATATACAGAGGCTGTTCGCACATTTTTTAGACGATGTATATTGTATTCACAAAACTAAATTACATAAAATTCTTGTGTTTTAAATGTTCTATCTGACATCCCTTATTCTGAACTATCTTTCGAAACCGCAGTTTCCAGGATAATAATGCCTTTTGAAGTGACAGAAGAGGTATTCTATCCCATTCCTCCCCAACAGCTTTCCAGAGTCCTGTTAGGGTTTTGGGACAACGTTTCGATAAAGCAGTTTTTAAAAGTCCGAAAGCACAAAAATCCATAGGTGACACATCGGCAGATTGAGTAGGGATATCGGTGAAGGGTATGGCCTTGACACCAGTTTTTGTTCCATTTCTTTTAGGAAATTTTTTGGTGGATTTTGATGTGTGACTGCTAGCTTTGTCCCGATGGAGTCTCACAGATGGATGGCACTGTGGGTAAAGCGATGGTATTTCATTCAGAAAAATAGCCGATAAAATAGGTTCCTGATAGTATTTGGAGTTCATCTTGACGTTTTCTTGCACTCTCTTTATTTTGAACTTGCCATTATAAGAAAAACCAGCAACGATCATGAATCCCTTAGAAAAACTTTTTTTCGATTCTTTGAACCATATACTTCAATTTTTTCTCCCCTTTTATGATAATAAATGGCTCTTTTTTGTTACAGTCATTTAAATACACCCATGATTCATCTATTATGACAATTGTTTTCCATTTTTCTTTGGATAAGTGTTTCTCATATAGAATTCTGCAGCGTGTCCTGCGTCGAGCGATATGCTTCGGAAGAAGACGATGCACGTTGCGTTTTTTCGCTTTCTTAACATATAAATCGACGTTTATCATTTTGTTTACAGTGGACACCGAGCATTTTAATGAATTTTAACTTTCCTTTGACTAGGGGGATTTTCTTTTAACATTAAACAACTTACCTTTGCAATAGTCGAAGATGTCCGTTTTTTCCTTGGATACTTGTTTGGAATTTTTGTCCCACTTGAGGCTCCAATTTGACGTTTTTTTCCTTTCTTGTGGATGATATGACCTATCGACGCTTTAGATATTACAAAACCATGACTCTCTCATCGTTTTTTGATAACGGAGTATGCATATTTCTCTTCCGAAAGAGCGTGAATGTAGCCTTCGAACCACTGCTTTGTTAAATTCGCCATTTTGAATAAAAACAAAACTTTCGAGCCAAAGGCGATAATTTTGACTTTTAAAAACATAGTACAATTGCAATTACTTCTTTTGCAGCAAACGACGTTTTATTACCGCTTACCAAAATCGTCTAAAAAATGTGCGAACAGCCTCTGTATTTGGCAAAACCAGAAAAAGTGTTCAAGTAGCAGTACATTATTTACTCTAATAGGACACAAGATTCTGGAATAAAAAACAGTAATAACCTTGAAGATAATTTATTCCGCTTGCTTAATAAAAATATTAGAAAAAAAGAAAAAAAGATCTCAAAGTCTTCAGATTTCATTTTTTAAGATACACAGGACATAACCTGCATTTTTGTGTTACCTTTATTTTATTAAATATCAGGTTCTTAGCACTTAAACCACATGAAATACACAGCAAAACAGCATGTCTTTAGAATTTCCGATACGCAGTTTCGCGCGCTGGAGATGAAAACATTTTTTTCCGTGCAGTGTTGCCATTGCTCTCTTTGAAATCGTTGCATTTGTTAATCATAAATTCGTTAAAGTTTTACGGAATTTGAAATAGATAATAAAACAAATTCGAAATTCAAAATTAGCGCTTCCAAGCGCCTATGTTCGGTTGGAGGACTATTTTATTCAAAACTGGATATCGTTGTTTTTTCACAATGCCAGAAACATCTATGCATTCATGCAGATTCTTCATTATTTAGTTTCTTTAAATGTAATACATGGCGCAATACTTGGTGGCAAGAGTTTGAAAGTGAACCAAGACAGAAAGTAAAACGGCGCATAATGCCGTTTTGAGATTGATAGCCCTTTATGTCTAATGCCCCTTTGGGCTAAAAAAGCTGAAAATAAAGAAAATGCGGTCTGAAAATTCCGAAAATGTAACAGATATGAGATACGGTTACTACTTTATTATTTAAGCCCATTACATTTTAATACTGAAAAGGATAATATTACAAAAGGGAAAAAAAGAAATAAAATAATTAGAATAAAAGTTATTATTTTAAAACTTTGCAGTCAGTGATCTAAATTAAGTTTTTTTCTGTTGTTAGAGTTTTAGTTTCATAATCAACCGCTTTCTCTTTCCATATCACTCAATTCATTTAGAAAAATGACACTGAGTCTGCTTGCTTTTGTAGGCTTGTTTTAAGAAATCAATGGAATCATCTTCCTTCATCTCAGTATTTTCTGAGAAAACCAGGTAAGTTCCCATTATCACATACGATAATGAGATCGTAGTAATGAGTTCTTGGTAATGAGACGTTCCGGAGTCTCATTATCATTGAGCTAGCAAAATTTCATTGATAAACGTCGCTTTACTTCTTTGTATAACTTTTCGTAGTGCTCATTTGTATTAAAACTACAGTTTCGACGATTCGTTGAATGAACAACTGAACATCTTTGGAAGTTTTGTGAACAGATCTGGAGAATTACAAATGTCTCATAATTAAAAGTAGCTTAGGTTACCCTCAGGTTCAAAATGAACAAATATTAAAGTTTTTGTATCCAAAATGCTAGAAATTCTTACGGTGATGACAATAACAATGATAAATTTTGAAGTAATGTGATGTGCATTGCGCATTTTCAGAAAATTTGCAGAGAGTTTTTATATTATCCGTAACTTAACAGTATCTGGTTTCTGCTCTTTTATACTTCATAGCAAACGGAAAATTTCCAGCTGAACTGTTTTAGAGAATTCTTAAGGCTACATTTGTAGAGACATTAGGTTATTTAGAAGCAGAAGAGATGAAAAATGAGCAATGTGCTCACCGTGACTCGAACCACGGACCTCTCGAATATGCGCCGAGCGCGCTGACCACTACACCACGAAGGCATGTGAAGAAGGCGAAAGAAATACCTTATACGTCTTCTGTATTTATCTATATTTCAGCTGTCAGGCTTCTAAGGAGTTGCTGTGCTTCAAAAAGTTACGAGGTTCAAATACTTATACACTCTGGATTTTTAATGATGTGAGAACACTTTAATAAACAAAACAGGAACGAAATAGAGAGATTCAAAACAGTTTTTGAGATTTTAATTTCTGCATTTCACGCGATTCTGTCTTATTTTTAAGTTGAGCTCTGAAACTTCTTTTAGATTACCGTAAATGCAATAATAACAAAAATTGAGAATTTTTTAAAATAACATACATATAAAAATGTGAAAAATTGTGTTAACTTTGTAAAACGTGAGGAACACGTGTTCGCATTTTATAGAAAAAGTAGCTAATTTTGTGTTTCAAAAGTTTCGAATATGTTTTCTATAACACACTGAAATGAAGATTTGCGTCTGTTAATCTATGTGTAGCAAGATGGATAATGCATTAGCGCTATTATATTGTATCTCATAAACACTTTTCAGTATTTAAAATATTAAATAATGCATTTCAATAAAGTACACGTGAGCTAGTTTTTGACTAAGAAGATATTTTAGTGGATGACTTATATTAGCGTTTAGAAAATGAGCGAAGAGCATGCTGCCAGCTAGTTCGATTTGAGAATTTCCAAACTTAATATCTACTAATATTCAATGCTTTTAATTATTGATCACTAAGGAGCTTTCTAAGAAATAAAGAATTACTTTCAATGTAATATTCATATAATATGGCAGAAGAAAAAGAGGGTAAATGGATGCCAAAATTTTGCTTAATGCGTAGAAAATAAATTACGTGTTATTTAAATAATAATTCAGTTTGGGAGTTTACTTATTTACTGATTTTCTCTTTTTATGGTTTAGCTAAGCTAAGTATTGAAATTGTTTTTAAATTTTAAGTTGTTAAGTTATTTGAAAGCAGGAGACAGGAAAATGCGAAATGCCGTCACCGGGACTCGAAACTGGGCCTCTCGAATACGCCGAGTGTACCGTTACACTACGAAGGCATGCAGTAAGGAGGGAGAAAATACCTTACATACTCTTCCTTTTAAACGGCGACTAAGTATTAGAGTACCCAGTCGCTAAATCCTGGTGTTGAAGAATCATCGTCCACCACCTTTTAGTTCGGGCGCCACTGTAGACATTAGGATTTTTTATGCGAGAGACGTGAAAAATTTGCAATGCTTACGCCTAGAGCCGCTTCTCCGAATACGCCGCGTGTGCTACCGTTACACCACGAAGACATGCAGAAAGGAAGGTAAAAATACCTTATAAACTTCTCTTCGTCATAATTTATTTCATCAGAGTTATTACTTTAAGATTTGTTTATTCAATAAGGAATCAAAATTTTGCTCTCTATTTATTGGAAGGGTAAGAGTATTTAGTAGTAGGCAGATTAAAGACTTCAAATTTTGCCATATCACGATTTCAGGTGATAATGACTCATACATTAAACTTTGTAGTCTCTGCAATGTGCTTACTGATTCATTGTTAACAAAAGAATTCAAATACAAGATAAGTAAATATGCAATAATTAGTTACTAATAAATTGATATAATGCAATAGTAGTGCAAAGAAAGTAAATATAATTAATGCAAACATTTGAAAAATTACGAATATTATACGAATAAGGTAAACACATAACTGCCAAATAGACGTTTAAAGAAACTTTAGGTATGCGCAGCGTTAAAAAAAGTCTTTATAATCTATGTAGTACTAAATTGAGATTCTAGGTGCAATTATTTAGTGTAGAATTGATTGTATGCCAAGCATCAGTTCCTTAGAGGTGCGCTTACTCTTTCCTTTATCTGGACCATTAGGCAATCAAGACCTGAAAGAAATAAATTTACTCAGGAAAAGAAACAATTATTAGAAAGGAATATTTTAGTTTTTAGCGCCAGAACGTTTGATTTTTCAACAGGAGAAGTTCTTAAAAGTTAAATATTTTCAGTATTCCAATCGCCATAAGGTTGGCTTTAGATTTGTTCATTTAGAATTTTAGAGACATTAGGTATTTTTTCGGAAGAAGGAGATGAGACAGATAAGTAATGCCCTCGCAGGGAATTGAGCCAAATCCTGGCCGTGGAGAATCATAATGCACCACCTGTTTAGTTCGGGCCCCACTTGGAGAGACATTAAGTATTTTTAGGAAGCAGGAGATAAGACAAATGAGCAATGCCCTCGCCGGGACTCGAATCACGGACCTCTCGAATACGCGCCGAGCTTGCTGACCACTACACCACGAAGGCATGTCAAGAAGGCGGAAGAAATACCTTATGAGATTAGTATTAGAAAATTATCTTCTTAGAGAAACAACCAATTATTTGCCTAGTTAAAGTATCCAAGAAATTTTAGCATCTTTTTTAAATTAATAGTAGAAAAACGGTATTAATCGATTATTTTGATAAGATAAACAAAATGTTGTTCTACGTTATAGCATTATATCCATCAGTCGTAACACGTAAACCGCTTTTGCCAAGAAATTTTCTTAAAAAGACATATTGAATGCCAAGTCATAATGTAGCAACTTATTTAGTTAATTAAAACAAACATTAAAAATAAGCGGCAAAGAATTTTGATTCCTTCTTGAAGTTGGTAGTAGATCTGAGCAAATCACGCCAAAGGTGCATTTCCGAACTTGCTACTGTTTAAAGCTTTTGCTAATAAAAATACTGTTATAATTATTTATAAAACAAATAATTTTATTGATTTAATGTTTAATGCATCTAATAGACTTCAGTGTTCATTGGCTTTGATGTTACATAAAGTGTTCAAACCGTATGGCTGCAGACACTTTATCTATCAATAGTTTTTTAGACGTATACTTTCTACAATAAAATTTCTCAAAACAGGATAGAAAAACCTTTTAAAAATATCTCTTGCACCAAAATTATAAAGGTTCTGTAAATACGTAGTTTATCGTTTTCTGTAGCCCCCTACTGTAAAATATCCCACTATTAAAATAATAATTATACTAAATAGTAAGTATGTTAAGTATTTTTAAAAGGACAGAAAGATCCTAGTGAAGCATCATTAGGCAAGCCAATTTGTCTATTACCTTCTCTTGGTAAATGCTAGAAAGAATTATAACGCAGAGGCTACAACACCACATAAAAAGACGGAGACCACATAGCCGCCATTATGGAACCGTTAGAGGAAAGTCCGTTGGCCAAGCTTTGAATCATTTTCGTAGTATAATTGCTCATAACAAAAGAGAAAGACTGCATTCACTGTTAATTTCAGTGGACATTTGAAGTGTCTTAGATTCGTTGTGGCTGTTATGACGTGCAAAAATGCCTTCGAAACATAGATTACCCGAAGTTTCTCTGTGATTCTATTCATGGTTATTTATACAATCACCAAGTACAAGTCATAACGGACAAAGGAATCTATACTCAAAGTGTAACTAGAAAATACTCCCAAGGCTCCTGCCTCGGTTCTCTACTCTGGAAATGAGTCGACGACTCAGCACTTTCTGTGTTTAACAATGACTATAATATTGGGATTCTCGCTTGCGCTGACAACTTATTGCTTGTGGCCAGAGGACACGCTCGCTACTCTTAATAAAACAGAGCATTAGCGGAATTAGACAGATATTCTAGCTGGACGATTGAGCACAAACTGATCATATAACACGCCAAAAGGAAATGTATGGTAATATGGTAAAAGACAGGAGCAAACCCTTGACATCAGTCTACAAGGCAAGAATATACAAGTTATAAAGCAATTTAAGTATCTGTTGTCATTGTGAATCATAAACTATCTTGAATCTCCCACAGCAAAGATCTTAAGTGAACTGCACAGAATCTCTAGATTGATGCTGAGGACAGCTACGATTATCTAGGGAGTATCCTAGCAGGTAATGAATATTTGGTATCTCATTGCAGCGCAGCGTATTGCACTTCAATTTCTGGTGTAAATATAAGCATACAAATGAGTAACTGGTTAAACTCTGCACAAAGACCATTTCTTCTAGGGACCTGCCGATATATCGAGCATTGCCGTTAAACGCACTTGCAGGAGTTCTGCAACTGCTAGCTCATGTATTAAGATTCAAAGACGACGCCACAGCAGGAAATACCTCATTTGATTGTATGGAGTATGAACGGACTTTACCAATCTTCCATGCCACGTCCGAGCGGTAAAGTGGCTGAACACTGGTAGTTGTGTACGGGGTTCGAATCTCGGCGAATGGGCCAACTGCATGGGCGCTTTTATGCTTTCTCCATGTGTATGTGAGACAGGTTTCCCTAAAAAGGTTTTTCACGAAGGCATTCATCCCATTAGATAGCCCTCGAGTGCTTTGCCATTATCAAATAAACTAAATCAAACTTCCATTCTATCCTGCCAATTAATGGTTTCATACCATATAAAGAGCAAGGCACATTATTGCATTTGCAACTACTTCTGTGAAATTATAAATTGCTATTACTTTCGGAAATAGACATAGCAACGGACAAGCGGTAAAATCGCTGAATAGTGTTAGTTTGATCCCGTGTCCGAATCCTGGTGAACAGGCTGGTTGCGCGAATTTTTTTCTCTTATGGTAATGTGTATACTAGCCAGTTTCCCTCAGGAAGTCCTTAACGAAGGCATCCCCCCTTACGCAGATATCTCTTGAGAGCGTTTCGATAATGAAATAAACCAAACTATTTTCGGAAAAGTTTGCACGTAAAGACATAGAACTTTATAGCTTAGCATAATAAACATTAAGTTGACATTTCGCTCTGTGAGAATTATATGCGTAATTAGAGTCTTTAAAAAATTAACTACTTCCTTAAAATCGAACAATTAATTTTTTAAAACTTTGTACTTGAAAATACATGTTTATAATTAACAGTTTAGTAAAATGAAACAAAAAATTAAAATATTTTTGCAGTTAGAAAAGACTGAAAGGTTAAACGAAGAAACTGAACGTGAAAATTGTTGCTGAAAAGAAAAAAAATTAAGTATTCCTAAATAATGAAAGTAAATAACTGCTCTCGGATGATATGCAATCGCTGTACACATTCAAAATTCAAATAAATTGCGGTAATGTTCGGCTAAACTTTTTAGCAGAAAAAGATAATTACCGTTTAAAAATAATCGACTGTGGGAGTTCCTGTAGGGGTGGGGTTAAATTTGCAAACTTTCACTTAATTTTGTCTCATAATAACAGTCCAAAAGTACTATGCCGGTAAACGGGTTAAAGAAGGATGAGCAAATATAGTGCTGCAAACTTTTCATTTTTCTAGTTAAGAAAAAAGTAAATCTAGTGTGTGGAAATATTAAATTGGGAGTATTCCAAGAAAATGTACGCTATTCCAGTCTGTGAATAAATACATATTTTAAGTGAAGCAACTGAGTGCAAATATATGTAGCGTACATATGCATAACATGCTATTACGAACATCGAAACATAAATTTAAAATTGAATCGATTTATTTTCTATGTGCTTTTAGATGCCTATATAATAAAAATAATTACTTTCGAGCAATTAAAATAATTAAAACAAACTGATTTCTAAATTAAAAAGTACTAAAAAGGAATAAAAATTATTGCTTTCAATCCTGTATTAAATCAATAATAACAATCATTTTATATTTATTTTTCTCTTTTATTATTTGAAACTGTGTTCACATTTTCCTTTAGTTCACCATCTCTATTATTTAGTGCGCCATTTATAGAATTCATTATTGTATCCTTAAGAATCTCAATTCAAATTTGAATTCTCTATTTTTCATGTTAATTGCGTAGATTACAACATTACTTATCAGTGTACTGTAAGGTTTATCCTAATTTTATAACAGTTATTTTAAGTTTATGCACCTTTCCTATCTCTTCTAGCTTCAGCTTACAATTTCCCAAGAGAATGTGTTTTCAGAAATGCATTTAATGCAAATGAGTAAGAATAGTATTAAGTCGATGCTTCACTGACTTCGTTAGAGAGCCAGAGTTTTTGACTAGCGCGCGTTTACTTTGAGCTACGTGTGTCTCTAAGCTATTACTAAGCTCGGCCGTAATTTAGGTCCTTGGTAGCTTCGCCTACTTAATTGAGATTTAGGGGCCAACTACTTAGAACCCTGAAAACATCGGCTATATCTTTTAGTTAAGCATTAGCTAAGTTTTAATTCTTATTAATTTAAGTTCAAGTCCAAGTGGAGGCTTTACTGTACGCTCTGAGGTAGGAGCAGACTGCGTGTTGATGCTTAGTTTGAGAAATAAAGGGTAATTATCTCTCCTTCAGTCTCACGTCTCTGTTCACATGCTCAAGCGATTATTCGCTTATCGGTGTACAAGTTTCCTCACATTGAATTATGAAATAAAAGAGTGGAACCCCACAGTACCATGCCATAAACTAACCATATTGCAAGCGTTTTACAGTCAGTTTTATGTTAAAATTCGAGGGTTATATCGAAAAAAGAAGAAATTAGCAAATCATTGATTGCTTTATAATTGTTTTTGCAGAAACACGTAGAATATTTTTGCATCCTGAAAAGAAGAGGTACGTAAGTCCTCAGAATGCATAGAAATGTTTCATAAAAACAACGATAATTTTATAAGAGTTGTGGGTTAACTTCCTAACTTTTTAATTACCTATACCAAATACTTACTCTCAAACGTTACCTTTACTGTCGCAGAAATTTATCATCAATCGCTTAACTGACTTTAGAAACAAGACATGCACAAAATGTAAATTATTAACTTTATTTCCTCGTCGTTGGTGAGTTAATATTATAAAGTAAGTTCTCCCTCCTTCCAGCATGCTTTCGTGGTGTAACGGTAGCATACTCAGTGCGTATTGGAGAGGTCTAAGTTCGAGGGCATTCCTCATTTCTTGCGTTTCCTGCTTCAAAAATCCTAATGAGTCTACCGTGGCCCCCCAAACTAAAAAATTGGTGGATGATGATTCTTCACCATCACTCGCCCTTTAAAAGGGGGTTTATATAACGTACCAGAAGTGGGCGCAGCCCGACCCACCTAACCAAACAAGTTGGTAATTTCTGCCTCCTTCCATTACGAATGGCGCTTATTCGAGAGGCCCAAGTTCGAGGCCTGAGAAGGGAATTGTTCATTTTTCGTGTTTCCTACTTGAAAAATCCTAATGACTCTACAATATAAAATACACTCTTAGACAAAAAAAAAGTGACGCACTGCGACGCACCGAGAAGATATAAAGCAAATTGGACACAAATTGATATGCATACAGGTTTCGACGGAAAATGCAAAATTTTACATTTTGGCTGCCAATGAATGAACGGTTGTCACTACAGCGCATCTCATCTATGCAACTGGTAGGGTATTTAAGAGGAGAAATTGCGATTCCAGGTCATAAATTCGTCACTAATTTCATTCCGTATACTCTGGTAGACAGTAACTATGCGCGAATGTACAGGTGCGCGAACGATATGCGCAGATGTCAGAATTTGAGAGAGGTCGTGTAGTTCAGCTCAGAAGTCCGTTGGCCTTATCGGCGAATAGCTCGACATTTGAGCAGGAGCGATGCCACTATTAGACGATGTTGGCAGGAATGAGTGAACCGTGGCCGCACACAGCGTCAAGAAGGAAGCGGTGGGCCTAGAGAAACGACAGAACGTGAAGACCGAGTAATCGTCAGAGCGGCCCTCACAGTCCTAGATGCACCATTATCATCGAGTGTACGTGCTTCAGTGACCTCAAGGACTATTCGTAGACGGCTCACAGAAAGGGGGCTGATGTCACGGCGCACTTGTGCCGACTATCATTGACCTTTGTACAACGTCAAGCCTGTTTGGAGTGGTATCGGGCTCATTCGCACTGGAATGTCACTGACTGGAATAGAATAGTCTTCAGGGCTGAGTTCCGCTTTGAACTGAGCTCCGATGACCAGCAAAGGCGAGTCTGGAGACGCCCCGGCCAGCGGTGTGATACCAACCTGACTATCTTCCGGCAGACAGGCCGACAATCAGGAGTGATGGTCTGGGGTGCCATTTTATTTCATAGTAGGACTGCTTTAGTTGTCATCCGTAGCAACCTTACAGCAGAGCGGTACGTCGACGAACTTATAAAGCCCGTTGTGGCTTACATTTCAGTATTTATCGTAAAATACTGAAATGTAAAATCGTAAAATCGTAAATCGTAAATGTATATCGTAAAATACTTACATTTCAGTAAATAAATTCAGCCCCCATGGGCTTACATTTCAGCAAGATAATTCCCGCCCCCACACTGCACATGTTTCCACTGCTTGCCTTAGTGCTTGTCGAACATTACCTTGGCCAGCAAGGTCGCCGGATCTGTCTCCTATTGAGCATGTTTGGAGCATTATGGGAAGGGCCGTCCAACCAGCTCGGGATGTTGACGATCTAACGCGCCAGTTGGACAGAATTTGGCACGATATCCCTCAGGAGGACATCCGCAACCACTATCAATCTATGTCAAGCCGAATAACTGCTTGCATAAGGGCCAGAGGTGGACAAACGCGTTACTGGCGTTTTCACTTTGTGAACCTCTATCACTTCAATAAGTCATCCAATTTTTCTCAAACTGTAATCATTTGTTTTTCTGTACATGTACATCAATTCTACCGATTTTCGTGCCATTTGGATAACTCCTTCTTGGTGCGTCGTTTTTTTATGTCTAAGAGTGTAATACAGAACAAAATTTAAGTTTTCTTGACTTACAGTTAATGGTTAACACGTACAACAAATTAACTGGCTGCAATATCAGTGCTCTTATTCAAATCTTCAAATATCAACTGCGTCGAGCAGCCTAAACCTTACTATGACCATCAAAACCTCGAGAGTTCAATTTTAATATAACAGCGGCTTTTTCTAGGCAATTCAGAATGCGATAGCAATAGTCAAGTGTCTGCTATAAGTTATGCCTGTTACTTTTAGTTCCTCTCGATTTAAATTGCCCCGCTTGCCATAAAATCTACATAAACCTCTAGATTGCGAGTGCCTGTGACGAAACGATGCAAGGCTGCTTCACAGAACAGAATTCTTCAACAAAGATGAAGTGCATGCTGCCACATGTCTATGAGAAAATTTCCTTCACAAGCTTCATTTAACAGGAAATGCCTTAGGAATTCAAGCATGAGAAACGAAATCCTCTCCCAAGCATCAAAATAAATAAATTAAATCTTCTGAAACAAGACTGCCTTAAGCTATGGTCTACGGTTTCTATGATTAAGTATCCTATGAGAATATAGAGTATCGCATTGAGTTAGCGTTATATAACAAAAGCCAACTCTCTATAGGCCTAATTTCTTTATATAATTTGATTATAGCACGCTTGGTATACGGTTGTGAACAAATATGTGTTAGCTTTATACGTTAGTATTCGCAATAAAATTCCATTAATTTGGTGCCATATTTTTTTAATTTTCGCTGCATTACATAGATTTGCTACATTAACTTTTTAAAAATAATACGTCGCGATAAAATTTGGAAGTAGCATCCTTTTATTTAAAAGTTTTAGAGTCATTAGGTTATTTAGAAACAGGAGAAATGAAAAAATGAGAAATGCCCTCGCTGGGAATCGAACCACGGATCTCTCGGTTACGCGCTTAGCTTGCTGACTATCTCATCACGAAGGCATGCGAAGAAGGCTAAAGAAATACCTTATATACTCCCCCTTTTAAAGGGCGACTGGCGATTAGGGGCCCCAATCGCCAAATCGTGGTGGTGGAGGATCATCATAAACCACCTTTTTTCGGGCCCCACTTGTAGAGACATTAGGTTATTTCGAAGCAGGAGAGATGAAAAATGAGCAACGCCTTCATCGGGACTCGAACCACTGACCTCTCGAATACGGGTACACCGTGCTATCCACTACACCACGAAGGTATGCCAAGAAGGCGGAAGAAATACCTTATAAAGTTATTCGACTTCAAAGTGAAGCGAACAGAAAATTGAGTTTGAGAATAAAACAATTGTATGGCTCTTACAGAAATTTCAGTTCGAGAATAATACATTTATATTGCTCTTATGTTAAACTAACCACTTATTTTGATCTTTACTGTAATTTCTTCTTTCCGTATTCGTCACCAGAATTCAAATTAGCTTGTAGTGTATTAGGGTTTTTGAATCTTAGGGAGAAAGAATTCATGACCTTCACGTAGCATTGTTGAAATTCTGCCAGTTTTAGCTAAATATAATTACTTCGGCTTTGTATACTTTTGTAGCCTGTGGTGTTGTAAATATGACTCCCTAATCCAATGTGATACTAGAAGTATCAAATATAAATTTAGTCTGCATAAATTTAACTAACCCAAAAATTAGTGGTGTACATTGCGTTTACTCTTTAAGATAAGAATAACAAAATGGTTGACTTACCAAATAACCCCCATGCATGAGACTTGTAGATATCGTTTAAAGACACATTTATTTTAGCATAAGAAACTTCTCTGGGTTATTAATATATCAATGCAGGTTACAAAAACTGTTCATGAAGGCCTTACAGATGCTGTCTGATATGATAGACAAGCATGTTATTAACATCGTTCATTTTTAATGGAAAGTGGAAAGTGCAGTTTCCCAATCCAAGAACATCGATGACTCAATACTTCTTGACCCCTACCAAAATGCCTATTTAAGGTGAGGCGTATTTTCCATGATAGAAGAGAGCAATTTCTTGTATCTATACCCAATTATCGAGCACATGGCCGTCACTTTCGAAGATACGGGTTGCGAAGATTAAACACATTGAACACAAAGCACAAGAGGTATTTTCTTCTGAGGTAGATTCGTCATTTCATCCAGAGTTCTTATCCCTCAATTATGCACTTTTCATTAAATTGGAACTTGATTTCTCCTCCATCTCAGATAACATATCATAGCGATGGGTAGATGCTTCCAAAGGGGATGGCGCGAGACGTGTGTGGCTTCACACGCTCGGTAGAACGACGTTACGCAGAAAAAGAGAGAAAGAACCTGTCCGTCCAGTGCTTTTATACAATGCGGCGCACGTGGTGGCCCGCGATTACGATTACAGCGGCGATGACGATACACTGCGCGCATAAAGAATTCCATGTTCTCACACAGCCGATACTTTAAACTTATGTGCTGGTTATTCATTTGAGTCAACTAGTAAATTCGTTACTTAACTGTGTAGTTTTAGACTATTGAATGAACGTTTAAATTTATTTCACTGTTATTAATTAATTTGCATCGCTTCGAGTCGTGGTTATCTGCAACAAGAGCCATGCCCTCTTTTGATACACGTTTAGTTTAAAAAACGATTGTAGAAACCTATGGAAGTCCTGGTCTTGCTATTTTAGACATAGCGAGAACTCGCTGCTAGTCTACAAAGGTTTATAGGACTAAAATTCGAGTATCACGCCAAAAGTAACCTCATACATTTAATCGCTTCACAACGAGAGCTAGTCTTCATAATGAACTTCTTCTCGTTGCATTTAACATAATTCCAAAAATGCATTTAATACTTATATATGTAATATAGTGTTCTCAATTACATACTTGTTTCAAATACCAAATTTGAGAAGCTTTGAATTATCTCATAATATACATCTTTGCGAAAATTTTTCAGGGCATCAAGTAAAGTATCATTTCCTGTTTATTACTTTGAGCCATAATTTAGCGCTTTTCACATTGATGTAAAGGTCTTTAGTATTAAAACTGGATAGCTTTGAACTATACTTTAGCACAGTTTTCAATAAAAACTGTTAGGGGCCTCAAATAAAATACCACTTCTGATTGTCTATTAAAAAATATTATGGGCTTCATGCAAAGGACCACTTCCGGTTGTCCAATTTCACCAAAAACCCAATTAACTCTTTATATGATTGTAGAGGAATAAATGCGGAAAACAGAAATTTTTTCAGTTTTATATACGTTATCGTGGGCGAAATCTCGTCAAACAGAGAAAGACAGATATTATCGTAAAAATAGTAAGAATATGCTGTGGGGACCTTTCTTATGCTTATTCACTGAAAACTCACTACCGAATTTTCAGACTTCGATCCGGCCAAGCGGTAAAGTCCCTGAACACTGGTAGTTCGGTCCGAGGTTCGAATCCTGTTGAATGGGCTGGCTGCATGGACGTTTTCGTGGTTTTCGCCATATGTGACGTGTTCATAAGGGCCGATTTCCTTTAGAAATTTCTCCACGAAGGCCCCACTCCCTTCCGTGTAGTTCCTTAGGGCGCGGAATAAGTAAATAATAATAATTTTCAGACCTCAAATATTAATGTTTTCTACCTCTCTCTATATATATAAGTTGGAGGGAGGTAATTATTGGTCTTATTTAATCGATTTCTTTTTATATAACTTGCTTTAGATGGAGGACTGTTCTAAAATATTGTTACGAATTTTCGTATGTACGTAAATAATTTTACTGAAGTTACGTTTAAAATTGTATTATCTTTGTAAAATGTAACATGAAAGTCTGAAGAGAAAAAGATCTGCCGGAAGAATAAGATTACAGTCTAATTAACACTGAGGTAAATAGCTATCTTATTTAATTGTCGAGATATCATCAAATTGGCAACGGTTTTGGAGACTAATTATTTCACCAAACGTGGTGACTATTTGAAGACATTTTGGTCCAGTAGCTGTATGGCTGTGATACTGTAATTGAATAATTATAATTGACTTTTATATCCATAACGTCCTTTATATATAACTTTAACCGTATCTACCTTCCAGTAATTTCAAGAAATGGAAGATTCTAGAGATTTCTCGACGGACTGGTGGAAAATTATATAAGAGTCGAGCTTTCATTTTCTCAGTTCAGAATCGACTACGGATTACTGAATTATCTCCGTTGAGCTTCGCTCTTTAGATGCGCTTTGCATTGCGTTGTGTTTAACCTCTTAGTAGTTTGAAGTGTAACTGCTGATTGTGCTCAGTGATACTCAGGAGAATTGTACCAGTATTTTTGTTGAAAGTTTCAAAACTGTGACGTACCGTTTTGGTAAAACAAATTTTATTAAGCTGTCATCGGTTCTGTGCGAATTCAATCTATTACGAACCCTTATCCACGCAACAATATTTAAATGATGCTAACTGAGAAACTGACCAACCATTTTGGTAAATGTCACATATTTGGAAAATTCGGTTTCCAGTGTTGCCATACGCTAAAGTATAATTTTTTGCTTCTGTTAGAGTTATTTATGAGCATCAGATGCAATACATTTAGCTAAGTAATCCGTAGTTACCCTGAAATACTCGCACGTGTCAAAAATTAGTTGCTCAATGTTTGACCAATTTTTTGTTTTCAACAGCACAATATGGGTGGATGATGCTTCGTTGTTCTATTCGACATTGCGAAAGTGCACAATAGAATATAGTGGGATGCATTTCTGCACCTAATTCGTTTCTAAAATTTTGCCTCTGGTCATTTATCAATTAAAGTCATTCACATCTGTCGTCAACTCTAATTTTGTCCGTCAGTTACTAAGCATATAATCTCGTTTATGAGAAGCTGTCAAAATTTAAGATTTAAGTAAACCATATTTACGAATTTGCTGAAAGGATTATTAAATTAAAGTTTCACAAGATATAATCTGAGCAATACTTATATTAAATATCTGATGTGGACACTAAATGACTTTCTTCTATGATCTATTAAATTATACACATTTTTGCTGCATTTCGTTTAAACTTATTTCCTCGAATTTGATTAGAAATATACTTCTTATTTAATTAATTCATTTCTCATTTCGCGGCAAAGCAAAAATACGTAAATACGTCGCAACACCTTCATTAAAAAACATAAAAAACCAAAGACAATTAAAATACTTAAAAAAACAATTTTTACAATTAAAATTAGGATTTCTACGCAAAAACAAGCAATTCGTCTAGCGTGCAAGAAGGCAGATTTTTCAGTGCACAAGACTGAAAGTTTACTTTTGGCCCCACGTGACAAAGATATTGAAGGTGCAAAAACTGACTTAATTCATTATTTTATTGAGTTTCAAATATGTATTATAAACAAATGGAAGGTTCTTTCTCAATGAAAATCGTAAGCCAAAAGGATTACATGTAGAATTAAAAGAATTTCAAATACGTATACAAAAAAGAACAATAAACAAAAATATGTATTAATCTCCTCTGTTTAACGCTTAAACAGAACATGTTAAGGGAAAATAGTTTTGAAGCCTTAAGCTATATATATATATATATATATATAATCGAATATATATATATATACGATTGGTGCAATCAATACGAAAAAAACGAAATGCACAACTACATGTTATAACATTCTCATTTACAAAATTTCAGCGTTTTACGGCTACTCATTCTTGAGTTATGCGAGATACGTACATACGTACGTAAAGAAAAATCTGAAAGGTTTCAGATTTTAAATTACGTCCAAAGGGGCGTTTTTTAAACATTTTGTATGTTACTTTTATTTACTGAATATCATGTTCATCGCATTTAAACCATAAAATTCTGTTAAATAACAATATCGCAAAATAATTTTAAACTGAGCATATCTTTAGAATTTCCTACACACAGTCTCACGCGCTGCAGATAAAAATGTTTTTTTTTTCTGTACAACGGTACCATTGCCCGCTTTGAAATCCTTGAGTTTGTTCATCAAAAATTCGTTAAAGTTTCACAAAATATGAAATCGTTAATAAAACAAATTCCAAATTTCAAATTTGGGCTTCGAGATGCCTATATTGGCAGCAGGATTACGGCATTCAAAATTCGATGGCTTTAGGTACCGTCGTTTTATCACAATACGAGAAACATACACACATTTATGCACATTCTTCATTATTTAATTTCTTTAAATATAATACAGGGCTGCAATGTTTTGTGGCAACAGTTTGAAAAGTGATACAAACTTTTAATGTTTCCGACGCAAAATCGCAAAACGAAAACATCGCAAAACGAATAGTCCTTAAAGGACAAAGCCCCTTTGGACAAAAAAAATAATCATAATAAAAATCTGAAAGATTTCAGATTTTAAATTACGTCCAAAGGCGCGTTTTTTTAACGTTTCGTGTGCTACCTTTTTTTATTAAATATCATGTACTACGTAATCAAACCATAAAATTCAGTTCAAAATCAATATCGCAAAATCATTTTAAAATGAACATATCTTTAGAATTTCCGTACGTCTCGTGCGCTGGAGATAAAATGTTTTTTTTTCCGTACAGTATTGCCATTGCTCGCTTTGAAATCATTTAGTTTGTTAATCAGAAATTCGTCGAAATGTTACAAAACATAAAATGGATAATAAAGCAAATTTCAAATTCAAAATTAGGGCTTCCAGATGCCCATATTTTCGCAGTAGGATTACGTCATTCAAAATTCGGTGGCGCTAGGTTTTATCACAATGCGAGAAACATGCATACATTTATGCAGATTTTTCATTTTTTAAAATTTAATGCAGAGCGATAACATTTAGTGGCAACAATTTGAAAAGTAAAACGAGCATTCAGAGTGAATCGACGCAAAATCGCAAAACGAAAGTAATAGTCCTTCGGGACTAAATCCCTTTGGACTAAAAAAAAACTCTTCTATTTATTTTACAATCTTTTTTTTTATTCTGTCCGTAATTCGGAATATTCTGTCCAGGTGTCACGCAAAAATATTTTTCAAATGGTTTCGAGAACGGTTGAAATGGATATTTTCGTTGGAATATACGAAACTTTTCGCGATTTTAGTACATCCTTTACTTTGTTAATGGAAGTAAAAATACACAAAGTGTTTAAAAATTTAATAAAATAAAAATTGAAATTAAAAATACCATCTATCCTAGTAGCCACATTTCAAATGCTCATTTGTTTAGTGGAAACCGAATTAAACCATACGCATATAAAACGACTAATTAGATTTTAAAAAATAAGAGCGTAAAGTATATAAAGATTTACCGAAAGTTTTACCTGACCTATATTTAAACTCAAATAAAACTTTCGAAACTTAATTTTATTATTTTTAAGACGTAATTTGGATATTTTTGTCCTATGTTAAACATCAATTGCTTAAAATCAAGTTTTTTATTTATTAGTTCTAAATTGACTCCTCTAACGTTATTATTTGTATTGGCTCATATTTCATTTTATCAATAAGAATTATTAGATAATTTAGAGTTTCTTATTACTCTTTATAACTTTTGAAGTATCATATTTTTTCGTTTTAAATAAACATTTGTTTATTTTGTTTATCTGAAAATTTATTTTACCTTTTATATCCGACATTTTATTATATATATCAACTATTATCTAAATTTTACATTACTCTCCACCGATGAGTCATATAGTTCCTTCTCTTGACATTTGTCAAAAAAATATTATAACAGGCAAACGATGTGGAATAACGCTTCGAAATATGCTTGTAGCCTGTTGATAGTGATCATTTTGTTTCCGCACAAAAAGAAGTGCCTTTTCTCTACTTCGATGTGGAAAGCGCTCGACATTTTGAAATGATGTTCTTTCTGTACGCTTTTTTTTTCACTCAGTCCGCTCTGCAACGCTATATGGGCAATGGAATAGAAACGAACTGATGGTTCTAAAAGCGACACTTTCCTCTATTTCTTTTCCTTCATCTATATCTTGCAAGTTCTTTTTTCCCTGGAATGCAGAGTTTTTGTATAATATTCTTTTCCAATTTTTTTATGATCTGCTTTTTATTTCGAAAGTTTCCAG
The DNA here is from genome assembly GCA_000611955.2 of Stegodyphus mimosarum. NCBI lineage: Eukaryota > Metazoa > Arthropoda > Arachnida > Araneae > Eresidae > Stegodyphus > Stegodyphus mimosarum. Next base: position 259,910 of record KK112383.1, read on the forward strand.
TTGCAAGATGGAATGTTGAAGTTTTTCTTATCCGATCCAGTGATCGATAAGATGGTTTTCCATTCTGATAATAAAGGTGAAATGTGGGAATAGCCCCAAATCTGAATTTTAATAAAGTTCCATTGTACCCAAAAGAACCAAACAACATTCTTGCTTTTCTTTAAAAACTAATTTTGAGAAGTTTTGTATTAACGGTATAATATTTCTTGCTGATATAACAGTACACAAATTGATATAGAACAAAATTTTCTTTATTTCGTTACATAGAAACAAAGATGGTAACAAAATAAATTAAAAAATTTGTCTTGCAGGATGCTGAGAGCTAAATTTATTTAAAAGCAATTATTGCCATGGTAATAGCTGGCTACAAAATTTATCCATCTGATAAACTAGGCAGGAAATTTTTAACGAAAATGCATTTGAAGATTGTTTGCCTTGAGAGGAATACGTTTTTGGAGATTTAATCTAAATACAAACAATCTCACTTAAAATTGTCACACCTTAAGTTACTACTGTTCAGCTAAACAGCCTCGCGTAGGAAGTTAATCTATCAAACGTCTGAAGCAGTTTGCAAAAGTTTTTAGAAGGTTAAACATTTAATATTTATAAAGTTTCATGTTTAGTAACTTATATAGATAAGAGAATAGCTTCAGAAGCAGAGCAAGAAGTTTAATTTTGTATTGTAATGCATGCAGTGTTTCTTAAATAATTGTAATAAAATGTTTCCTAACAAATTTACTTTACGTATATAGTTGCTTTTATTTATAAATGTAAAACATGGAGGTTTTATTTCATGGAATGGTAGTAATGTGCAGATTGAAAATTATGAGCGATAATTATGAGATACAAATGCAAAATATGATTTAATGTTCTTACCAATCAGACTTAAAAGTCTTATTATTAAAATCATATAAATTTGTTCTATATCTTGTTCTGCGTCATGGTCAGTGTAGCACTGAGACCATATTCTAACTTTATTATTCCTTTTTGGGGGACATCATAATCCTGTTAACAGAACAATTGGAAAAGCATTTTTTTACATTGTTGAGTGTTTAGATGTTCTTAATAGACTGAAGCACACCGAGATGACGATATCTTGATAAAATTTATTTTACCAAGGAAATATTTCATAGTTCTGCAACTTTCCACAAAAATATTCACACAGCTGTTTCTTCACAGTAGTCTCAAGACTCCGAACTCGCCCTGAACTAAACAATAACTACTCAGAAACTGATGCTGTTCCGATCTTATATAGTTTTTCCCCGCCAGTGATAAATCACTAGTAATTTCCACTTCTCCAAATAACTGGAAGACATGCGGATAGCCTTTTACTCAATGTTAAATAGATTACACATGTATTCTTATTTTTCCGACAAATCTTTGCTTCTTTAAATTTTCATGCTATATTTTACAAAAGATACTACAATTTTATGTATAATTTTATTAAAATTATTTATATTTATACAAAATCAGACAATAACAATATTCTTTTGCAATAAATGGGAAGAACTCTAAATAAAATGAGATGTACTGGAATAAATACTGTCGTGTGTTTTGTTCCAAACCGAATTCGAATTGTGAGCAATATATATTGCCTACTGAAATACTAAATATCCGGTTTCCTGCTGTTAATAAAACCCTTAAGATATATCTATGAAGATAAATATTCATTTCAACTTAAGAATATTTAAATACCTTTATCCCAATGATTCCAGCTTTCCTTTGCCTTTCTTATTGTAACTGCTACTTAGCTAACTGTGATGTTCAACTCATATCATTTGCTAAGTTCATATTTTCAGTTTAACCACTAAAATGTTTTAGTAAAAATAAAATCCTGGGAAATAAAAATGAGATTTAATGTGAAGCTATGTAATTTTTGTTTCAAATTGAATCGTTTAGTTCCATATTATTAAACTGTGCTCTGAATATAAAATTGTTGTAAGGGTTTAAAAATTATATGATGGGAGTTAGTATATAGTGACGAAATAATTTGCAATATTGTAGATGAATAATAAAGGAGTTTTAAATATACTCGTTTTCATACCTGTTGACAAACGTTTTTATGCCAACACTGATAAATGGACGCAGCAGATATCTGCCCTTAAAGTTTTATATATATTTTTAGGAGTTGTGGTACGAAGAGAAGCAGCGACAGAGAGTTTACTAGCAAGATAATCAGAAAACGGATGTAATGTGTAGTATAAATTGTCATGGTTATAGAGACATTAGGTTATTTTTTGGAAGCAGGAAGCAGAAGAGATAAAAAAATGTGCAGTGCCTTCGCCGAGACTCGAACCAAGGACTTCTCGAATACACGCCGAGCTTGCTGACCACTACACCACGAAGACATGTCAAGAAGACGGGAGAAATACCTTATACACTCCCCCTTTTAAAGAGCGACTGTGGATTAGGCGACCCTATCGCCAAATCCTGGTGGTGGAGAATCATCATCCATCACCTTTTTTAGTTCGGGTGCCATTGTAGAGACATTAGGTTATTTTTTTGAAAGCAGGAGGGATGGAAATATGTGCAGTGCTCTCTCCGAGACTCAAACCACGGACCTCTCGAATACGTGCCGAGCGTGCTGACCACTACACCACGAAGGCATGCGAAGACGGCGGGAGAAGTACCTTATACAATTTGTATAGGTTATAATTAAAAAATTGTTTTCGAACCATTTACAAAAATTATTAAAAACACAAATTTAAAAAAAAGAAATCAGAATATATTTGCGAATTTGGTTTGGATTGAATCTAAACTTAATTAATTTTGAAAGAAGTGATCAAATAAGTTTAATAACAAGGAGATATTAATAAATATTACCAAATGAAATTATTATTAAAGAGCTAATATTTTGAGAGCTAAAATGTTTTAAAAAGAACTAGCGCGATTTTTACAAAACTTAGCATTTGGGCATAATTTGAGTCGTAGAATTAAAATATTGAAAATCATATCGATTCATTTCAAAAAAACTTCCAATTTTGTGTAAAAATACCTATGTGATGCTGTATATAAATGTAATCTATGTCCTAAGTCGTGCTTTCGAAACATGAAAAACGCAAATTAAATTTTCGTGAATCGTCCCAGTAGAACGGAAGACATATAACAGTCCCATTTTCAAAATTCTGTGAGACATAGTGTATCGAATCTAGTTTCCAAAAATCAAAATATGCTATTCTGGTAAGACCACCAATAATTACGGCTGAAGCTGTAAAGTATCCTCATATTATCAACATCCATTCCTACAGAAAATATACCCCAGCACTAGAAACAAACCCTTGTTATCTAACCTCTAATTTGCGTGCATTATTCTTTAATTTTAGACAGGTTCTTGTTATCACTTGTAGTGGCATTGGGGAAAGTTTCTAGATTTTCTAATTAACGCTAATTAAGTATATTTATGCAGTGATGGAAGCTGCAATTTCATTCCTAAAAATCAATAAAATTTTGCATTCACAGCAAAAGGGGTATGAGATTTATAATGCAATATAAAGTTAGATGCACTTTCCAATGAAAGCATTCCGCAAATTTTAGAAGAAGAAAAATTAGTTTTGCGTAAAATGGGTTATTAAAATATTGGTTATTACGGCGTATTTTGTCAATGTTATTTTAGAGCAGGAAT